>CM055911.1:25755589-25964287 GCA_029582155.1 Panopea generosa | reverse complement strand
ATTATTCTTCTCGCTGAAACGCCCCATAGCAGTGACTCAAATGTAAGATATAATATCGGATTGTTTGCAAATATTATCATTTGGATTTGTTAACTTACAATGTAGATATTTGCCTCACTGCTGTCGCTATTTCTGATCCTTTGGACCATGGAGTTGATGAATGTCGCCCAAAAGTAGAATAGTGTCTGTGCCGGTGCTATGAGGATAAAAGTCTCTTATTCTATTAACCCTATGAATAAAGTCAATGAAATGTTGTCTGCTGTTTTCCGTCTTGGTTGCATTAATATTCATAAGTGCGACTAGTTTAAACTGTTTCAGTACATTTGAATTTAAATTCAACACATGACCTTTTTAAAAAAAAAACATAAAAAAAAAACACCAACCGGATAGCACCCATACAAAACATGTATTTTCTTAAAGGGATTATATTGGCATATTACCGTCAATTCGCTGTCCTAAATACACACGCCCAGCATGAAGATACACTTATAACTTACAGATATACGCGTCTAAAGTGTCTAATTGCATAACATCTTTATTACAAACATCGGGTTTCCGAAGCCACGTTTTTGTTTTGTTTACATTTGCCATTTTCAACGAACCGCTTTCGAGTTTCCAGTCAATCGTCGGATTACATCGTGAAGACTCGTTCCCGATCTCGTTTTCGAGGCTTTGTTCGGGAAGTTTACGGAGTTCAATGTAAACATTGCGCAATACTTTATTGCAGGACGTATGAAAGTTTTGGCCAATATTCAATTACTGTTAATTTGATAACTTTCAAGTAAATAAAGGTTATACGTCAATATATAAGCATTATTTTGTGCACACTGCATACAGGAAAAGTCTGGATTGACAGCGTGTTTGTGTCACTTGCCAATATAATCCCTTTAAATGCAATACACTTTCAACAGATCACTAGTCTGTTTGAAAGAAGAGGCATCACATATTAGTCCGATATTTTTAGGATAAAAGATTTAACACTGATTTTAAAATACTATCATATAAATACAACTATTTTATGAGCTTTTTATTCAAAACGTGTGCTTTTAATTCCCGATCGAGTTGGCCGGAATGAATGCGCAGAGACATGCGCAAAATATCAAGGACGAGGTTATCGGCACGACCGTCGTGTCGATTATTTTCCTTATCGGCACAACGGAAACATTTTAATTTACATAGCACATGAGTGAGGAGAAATACCGAATTGAGTACATTAAGATAAGACAAGAGGTGAAAGGAGTAAACAAAAGGGCAATAGACAAGACATGATAATACATGCAACAAAAAAAATCAAAACAACCTGTGGATTAGGAAAATAATGGACACGACCGTCGTGCCTATAGACACTTCCTTTTTTTTCACGTCACATGACAAAAAAATCTTCGAATTTCCGGTAATCAGCGAAGTGCGTTCCGAAACTATCCGGAATTGGTTTCACTAAAACCAATCACGAATACAATTGTTTACAGACGACCATTTTTAAACACTTATTTCTAGAAAGTAACACGTCTTGTAGAAAATCGCACCGATTTCTTCAAGTCATATAGGTTTCTTTCAGACTATGTACAGTTGGATCATTTTGTGGTCATAAGATGCACAAGCGAGGCCTCTTTAACTCGAATAACCATAATATAATAGGCATGACAGACATATCAGATCAGGGCTGGTTGCTGCCGCATGTATCCTCATGACTTTGTCAGAAGTCATTGATTTGTATTCAAGAAACGATATTGAGGCGCGTTCATCGAATTTTTTCTCCTTCTTCAAATCAAGATGGCCGACACTTCAATCCACTGATATCGACCAGGGAGACGCTTTATTGCGTTAATTGTTTACAATATTGATCAGAGTCATTCAAACGCTATTTACCAATGCTTCGTTTTGTATAGATATTGAAATTTTCCTCTGTATCTGAAAAAAAGTGAAATGTTTCGGTTCGGAATAGACAATAAGGTTTATTATGGTTTACAGCGAATCATGTGTCTTTTTATAGATGTTAATCTGGATTTAACCATTATATCTGTATTGTGTATCTATAGCAACGTGAAATGTATCCATTCAGGTAAGGAATACCGTTCGTCATGCACAGGTCAGTTCTATAGCGGACACGTTTTATTTCAAATTAATATTTAATATACATTATGTCCATTAGGCCAAATTAAAGGCCACTTAGAAATCTAGCAGTATTTGATAAAAGTATGGTATATTGGAACTTGAATGTCTCTAAAGAAAGGGTATATGTCCTCTAAACGTATATGGAAATCACATTAAATGTCTAAATATCTAAATGTTAAATAAGATATTATATTATTTTCTTTAAGGTGTTAACAGTTTAAAGGAATAATTCATACAAAGTCCTATGTGTATTTTGATTTCTTAAATTTTAAGAATATTGTTGATAGCTAAACGCTTCAGAAGCAATTGAGTCTGTGACCATGTATGGTACCATAACATAATAGTGAAAGCTACATTGGTACTCATGTAACCGTGCATTATCTAACTGGGGTATTTAGGTTATTGCACGGTATGTTGCATTTTGATTGGTTCTTTTCAAACTTACCGGCATATACAGTTGTGTTACGTGGTATTTTAATCGCGTGAACTCGAGCAAGGCAAATACAGTACCTTATAAAAGCAATGCTCTCTATATATTACTGTGGTATAATTTTATTCTTTAGTTATATACTATTAATAATTTACACAAAATTTTGATAAATCATGATTGTTTTTATAGTTAATTAATGTACATAAAATTTTAATCAACGTCTACATAGGGTGGTCTATATCAAGCTCATGATTCCAGACATGTTATACCCAAGTAAAATTACCCTCAATTCTTTTTTTCCCAACCCTCTGTATTTTGCCTCGGTCCAATTTTGTCTCCCTTTTACTGACTTCTGTAGAAGAAATTGTATCATCAAACTGTGCAGACACAGTGTTGATTTCATTTATCACTATAAAAATTCGCTGAAAACGACACATTACAAAGCATAATCCAATTTAGTGTTATGTGTTGGTCAGACGTTATCTTACTTGCGGAGAAGAGAGTGCTGGAGTGCTCGTTTACCTCCCAAGATCACTGGAAAGATTGGTTAGTCTAACTGATTGTCTGTTAGGCCTCGATGGCATAGCTATGACGCTTAATATTTAAACATCAAACATTATCAATGATGTTCTGTTTGTCACCGCCGCAAGTTTAATATATATGCGATTGTACTTTCACAGAGTTTGGTTTAAACGTATTTATTGCCATGATAGTATGTACACACGCAAGCATGCCACACGCACGCACGCACGCACGCACGCACGCACACACGTTGACTGGGTCCCAAGTTATTGCAATGTCAGATACGAATCTTTCCTCAATACAATAGTAGTGTTACATGGAAACCAAACGTGGCCAAACAAGTATTTGTGAGATGTGCATTACAATGATCAATGTGTGTACACTTTTGTATCATAGTTTGTCCCATTAAAGCAAATCTATGTCAGGTGCATGTGTACTAAGAGGGCACTTGGCATCTTTTAGCACGTATAGAGCCATCGTCACATAGAAGCAAAACTGCATCATGTGTATATGAAATTAGGAGACACGTAGTAACTTTTTGCATTAATAACACTATTTATAGTTAAAGCACAAGCACTGGCGACTCAATAAATCAATGATCAATCCTCATTAATGAATGTAAACAAAGTGTATGAGTGAGTCTATACCGTTACATCATGTAACAGATGTGAACATCGTGTAATATTTGTGACTAAGTTGTGAGTTGAAACCGTTAACTATCTATTGTCCTCTTGCAAATGGTTTGAAAATAATATACAGTCAAATCTGTCTTAAGCAGCGAGTCAATGGAAGGAGCAAAATTGGCCTTTTAAGACTGGTTGTTGCTTAATACAGGTTAATTTACTCTGTAAGCATAGACGTTGGAAATATAAAAAAGGGATGCTTAAGACAGGTGGCTGCTTAATAGGAGTGTCCGTTTGCACATGTTTGACTGTACTGTACTGTGTTGCATTTATATGCCAACATCGATAATTCGAAAACACTTCTGTTTTTTCTTTTCTTTCAAACCATTGTCTAAACCGAAAAAAATCTTAAATTAATTGTAAAATTTTACATGATTACATACTAAGGTGATATCTCAAACATGCAAATTGTTTTTAAAATGGGTTCATTTTGTGCACAGTACTGTTGATAGCCGCGAGCATATTTATATCATTGCTAGCGTACAGCAAACAGTGATACAGTTTTGTGCCTTCCGTGACACGTGTTGTTTTTTTTTCTGTGACGCATCACGTGGTTCAATTATTCTTATTGCTGTCAGGCAAAGCACATTCAAACTTGACGGATAATAGCTGTACAATTAAATTACTCACTATGTATTCGGAATAAATGGCGGCAATCCTGCATAGACAGGAACAGACGATAATTGTCGATTCGCCTTTCAGTACCACGAGGTCACGACACTTTAAGCAATCTGTGTCAGATTTGAAAAAAAAATACATTAAGCAAAATAATCAACCAAATGCCTTTATTTATTGAGTTGTGATTCATGTTTTAACATTTTTTTTTTCTAGTCATAAATATAGCCAGTTCCGGTTAGCTCAGTCGGTATGTCACATAGCTTAATCACTGTTGAAAGCAACGATTAAAAAACGTTAAAATTCAAATTATGCTTTCGTTTGTTTTATACAGTGTCCTGCCAAATAATCATTTATCCTTAGATTATTTTTTTTTCCATTTAAGTAGGAATACGTGTTTTTTACGGATTCCGATTAAAGATGACGAAACGTAATATTTGTTCTTTGATCATGTTTTATTTGATTTTTATTGTTTTAACAAGTATGGAAGATCAATCATACTTTCGGCCGATGAGATTTCGTTTTAGCTCATTTCGTATTCCTTTTTTAAGAAGGCTAGAAATTGATACAAAAGAGGAAACTAATTATTCAACAGAAGATGAAACATTGACAAAATGTAGTCACAACAATAGCATAAATACAAACAGTGCCTTAAGCAATTATAAAGATAAGAAAAATAAGTATATAGTTATATAAATTACATGTATATTATTATCCTTATTATAGACTCATCTATGTACAAACATATAAATAAAACATACAATAACATATACAACGTGCATAGCCATTCAAAATTAGAGCTACAAGAGACTGTCGTTATAAAATTAATATAAAATATATACATATGTCACAGATTATACATGCTTTATATTAGAAAAAGAAACGTAATATATAGCTTTATACATTGTAAAAATTGAGAGATAGGTTCTAATCTTGGCTCTAGGCCTTAAAGCGTGTTTTGTTGAATCGTGAAAGGAAATATATGCAAAATGCATCGCTATATAGTCAAAAGTGTTTTAAAAAGTTATTGCCCCAGAACAGATCTGGATTGAAGTATGGCCAATTGGAGACATGGCAGTCAACGAATCCCAAACGTACCAGCTTAGAACATTAGTGATATATGTAATTATGATGATAATGATAGGTCTGTATACATATACTGAACGGAACAGCTAACCCGCCACTTTTGTATACTGAACGGAACAGCTGACCCCCCACTTTTGTATACTGAACGGAACAGCTAACCCGCCACTTTTGTATACTGAACGGAACAGCTAACCCGCCATCTGACGTATACTGATCAGCTAACACGCCACTTTTGTATACTGAACGGAACAGCTAACCCGCCACCTGACGTATACTGAACGGAACAGCTAACCCGCCACTTTTGTATACTGAACGGAACAGCTAACCCGCCACTTTTGTATTTCAATTATCTTCGTCAATATATTGATTAACGTTATCAAATAGTATATACGACACTTACAGACAACATTTAATGACTTTACATACTTGCCTAAGTATTCTTTCGTATTTAAGTTCAGTGAAATTGCTTTGATACTTTTTGAGAAGATACATAAACTGTCAGGTACATAAAATGTGTGGTGAAGGGTAAGCTGTTCTGAACTGTATACATGTAGAAGAAGGAAGATCAGGAATGTTTGCCAGCAACAAAAACCACCCGTTTGGAACTACAATTGTAGTACTCGTTAATACATCCTCTCTCTTTCTCTGTTGTCACATCACGAAACAGTTCATCAGTCAGACCATTACTAAACACGGGTTGAAGTTAAAAATTGAATCATTTAGGTGATACACGCACAAGCCTAGTCCATTGGAAAGGACCATGTTCACGACACCCAAATATCGGCCCTGTGAAAATGTGGTTGTTTTAAATACTTATATTTCAGCAAAGCTTGGTGTGTTTGTTTCAAATATACTCTTTCATTTCAAAATATTTATATTTCATCGTTTAATTGCATATTTTTTCTATTCAAAATATGACTCCAAAGAGGGTAAAATTAAGGAAAATGTTCCTTTCCCCTAGTTTTGTCTTATTGTTTGGCATGTTTTGTTGATGACGAAGGCATTCCATCCAAACACACATATTTATTCTGATAATTGTATGGTACTCTGAGATATATATGCAAATATTGTCTTGTGGCAATAGAGCCTTCATTGACAAAAACATGATTTATTTAACTAAAATGTATATTTTTTTAAAAGAATATAGTAAAATTCAAATAAAAAACTATGAGATTTTGCATGAAAAATAGGTTTCAATTTTATTGAATTCCCATGGCATTTTTCTTGGAGAGGTGGCGGTTAGAGAACCTAGTTTTAATTTGATATTTTCAATACCGATTTGTGTCAATTGTAAACATAAGGCTTGCAGTCCATCTAAAATAAATATGCTGAAACATCCTCATATATCCAATTAAAATCATCAATATCAATTGCATGAAAATTATTGTCACTAAGCGGTTTCCGTAAGTTCTATGATGTACGATTCACGTTGGGACTGGGAGATGATTGCTATTGATAATATTGGAGTATTTTAGTACGTGATTAGAAGCGGACATCCGTCGAATACACGGATGTCCAATTATTAAAATATCATGCACTACGGTGAAAGGGACACTACTTATGTTGGTCAGTTTTTGTTGTCCAAGATTTTTTTTTCTTTCTCATATCATGTCTTAATATAGATTGACTATGCATAATATGACGAAATTTGAAAATAGCTTCATGCAATTAGTTTAATCTTATTTGTGGTGTAGTGTTCAGTCGAATTTGCTATGCAAACAAATTTCAGTTGTTATAGGAATTAAGTTTATGGGAGTGATTAATCGTCTTACAAAAAAAAAATACTGAAAAGAGTAGACAAAAATTTGAAAATAAATGCATTTAATTGGCTGTGCACTAATTTCGTTTGAAATTAAAATCCTGTTTGCGTCTTAGAAAGTCAAGTAAACTTAATTACAAATAAAATATCTAGGTCATCTCTCTTGCTTCTTCTGCACCTGCCACAATAAATTCCAAAAATATCAAGATTTAAGTTGCATGTTTCTTCCAATCAGATTGCTTGGAATTTAACTTATGTATGAACTTATTGAGTTACTATAGAGAAATTGTCATTTTCGTTTGAAAAGCACACTTTTTAAAAAAGTGGCATACGTACTTCATTTGCATATGCGTGAATCGAAGAAAGTCAGACAGCAGGGACTTGCCAATTGTATTTTACTGACTTTCATGACCTTGTATTTTGTTTATTTATTTAGTAAGAAATATTTTAAAGTTTAAAGGTGATACAACTCGTGCTCGCTCACTCACAACCGCTTCTGTTTGTTTGTTTTTTGTTTGTTTGTTTGTGTGTGTGTTTTTTTTCTTACAGAGGATTGTGTGGGAGGGGGGGGGGGGGGGGGGCGGCTAAGGTTGTTGTTGCTTTTTTTTGTTGTTTTTATTTGGAATACATATAATATAACTTCGCTTAATAAACATAATACGTTATGTTTACGCCAATATCGTTTTAAGTCTTTCTATTTAATACACGGACGTGGTTTTCAGATTTTAAAATTACCTCAATTTATCACTTAACTGTGATAAGTCCAACTGGCGTAGGTGTTGTGTTATTTAATAAGTTATACGATGTAAGCAGATTTATGCTAGGTTGCACCACCTTTCTTTTCTTTTCTTGTAATTTATCATCTCTAAGAAGATAAAAAAGACGTCTACGACTAGCTCATTACTAAATACATTTTACCTTTCCCACAATATGTAAATTTAACAGAAATATCAAACTCGTTATCAGGTTGCTCGCAAGTCTGACTCCAGTATTTCCGAATCATTAGCGGCACTGTTATTTCTTTGTGATTTATATTTAATTAATTATTCAAAAACACCTTTAAGACTATGTCAGCATCTGAATATAAAACTGCATTAGCGAGACCTACTCTGCAGCTACATTGTACAAATGTCACTTTTAGACTATTGTCATTTGATTTAGTGCAAGTTTCAGCGCCATTTGCGTCATTAACTACAAGGCCTCCTTTAAGAACACGTTCTTGTTTACATCGCAGGTGAACTGTGACATTTAAAAGATAGTTAGTTGTAAGCAGATTTAAATCTAAACTTTGTCAGATTTTTTTATAAAGTCTATAGCATAATTTACTTCAAAACTTGATACTTTGTTAGCACGCCGGGACGAAGTCCAAGGAGAGTTATTGCCATGACCCCGGCGTCGTCGTCGTTGGTGGCGTCGTCGGTGGCGTCGTGGCCGGCGACGTTTTCTGTAGACACCCAGGTTAAACTTTTGCATTTAAGTTTAAGATATCTATGCAACCACACATTGGATGTAAATGAAACTTCGCATGTGTGTTCGCCATCATCAATGGAACACACACAGACAAGAACCATAACCCTGGGTTGTATTTTGGCACAATTATGGCCCTTTTTGGACTTAGACACCCAGAGGCGAGCTTTGTTGTCTTCTGACAACTCTTGTTTTGATTTTTAGCTGACATGGTTGCTCCTCTGTTTTAGCCATTCATCGTCTATAGTTAAGAATTTCTTTAAACGATTTTTTTCTCTGAAACCGATTTTCATCAAATTTGGTGTGAATCATTCTTATGTAAAGCTCTTTTAAGTGTATATATAATCCAAGGGTCGTGAGTTTGAATCCCCACCCGGTCACAGTCTCCGTGATTACTGATATGCGTACTGCGTCTCATTACCATTCTTCTCTCACCGCTGATTCAAGTGGGAAAGTTATCAGTTACTTGCGGAGATGGGGTGTGCTCGATAACGGGTTAACCTTCCAGGTTACTGGGAAATTGTGTTTAGATCATCTGTTATCTCTTGATGGTGTAAAAATGAGGCTAAATGTTCAATCAGTCCATCAATATTCCATCAATATTTTTATATAATGTTATTTTCGTGGCTTGTTCTTACTATATAACATATTAAGATTAATGGTTAAGTAAATTAGAATGTGCTGTAAAAGTCACGTTTTAAAATAAGCAATTATCTGAAACAATTCTTATTTTCTTGTGTGCGTGGTTTTATTTCCGTTGTTGTAGCTGTTTTTGTTTTTTTTCTTTTTTTTGTTGCTGATTTTTTTTTTGCTGTTGTTGTTATTGTATAGCATCACATTGCAAAAGAATTAAGTCATGGTTCTTGTGTAGGAAAATGAAGAAAATAAACAGAACTCGAAAAACGTTTTTTTTTAATAATAACATTATTATTAAAAAGCGTCTGGCAGATCAGATTCAGTAGGGTGTTTACACTGAGTATTGTACAAACATGTGTTCAGTCAGTCAACACGGGGTAAGGATTATAAATATGTACCTTAAAGGTGCGTGCACAACAAAACCTTAGGTCGAAAAGTATTGTAAAGCTGTGTAAACACTTCTTGGCCACCGTATTATTTATTCCCTCAGTCGTGATAAATGACAAATATTGTCCAATATTGTATTCAATCAATGAAATTCTTTGTGTATGGTTCGACCCGAAGGCAGCAATTAATCTATACTCAGGGCTGACGTAGTGCATTCCTATAAACGGAGCAAGTCTGCTCGCGTATCTTATATCCTCCGGGGTCGCCCACTTAATTCTTTTTGCGTATATGTTTTGCCGTAATAATGTTCAAATTTATGTAAATTAAGTATAAATAACTATAAATATATTAAGATAAACCCCACCAATACCAAATGATATGACCAAAGTCTACTTTTAGGAAAGTCATTAATTCCATTGATGGGAAATCTTAAAATAGTAAGGACTCACCGCTGGTGCCATGCCCGCGTCACATAAGATCAATCATAGTTGATAATTACGTCGATGTCATCAAGGAGACGTCATTGCCCTTTTGACAATTATCTTTCCGTGCACGACACGTCTTTCATTTTAATGTTTTGAGGGAAACATTTAAAGCGGTATAACCAGTATTTTTGTCCTTTCAAATCAATAAAGACACTGATATTATTGTTATAGTTATTATAAATTGTGGCTATTTGATCATATCTGGTGCAAAGAAAAACTTTGTTTATCGTCAAATACATATACATCAACTTGTTATTATCGAGATTACTTTATTTGTAATTTAAACGTTTTTCATTACATATGTGAATTATAACATATACCCAATATATCTATTAATCACGTGACTCATTTTATGAAACAATTCGTAAGTATTTTTTAAATATTTGTAACACATAAAGTAGTATCATCGGCGATATTTGAATTAGACCTGTCACTTGCAACGATTTAAATGATGGAGTAGTTATATCCGTAAATATTCGGAAATTTCCGGGCATCATCGATTTAATGCATGTTAGCGGTTATGTTTCAACTTATATTTATAACACTGACCTTGATATATTCATATATATATACGTGGATTGTCACTCGGTCGATCGACTTACAGTTAGCCTAAGCACTCTTTTCTGGGAACGTGGAAGGTTAACTAGTATTTGAGCACACCCATCTGCGCATTAACATAACTTTAATCTCGAATTAGCGGTAAGAGAAGATTGATAATGAGACGCAATGCCGTATCTGTCATCACAGATGCTGCAACCGGGCAAGGAGTCGAACTCACGACCATTGGATTGATAGTCAGTCGTGCTACTGACTGAGCTAACTGATTCCAGCTGTATAGGTTTAAATTAAACTTTGAATAGGTACTTCACGAATGTAATATCTTGCAACAAATGCATGATTATACCGTGGATAGTGTTTGTTGCTAAACTTTCAAATGGTTTTGATTAAGTTTAAATTTGGTTGACGTACTCCATTCATATTATTTATTACTATTAACTTTGGCTATGTTTAGAAAACAATCATTTGGGTGCTCACAACATATTAAAGGCTTACAAAAATAAACCATTGTACGTGGCGTTGTTGAACGCATTTGACAACAGTGTTTTAATGAACGATTCCCCAAAGACCGCCAGCGTGTGGACTTCGTCAGCCATTATTCATTCTGATCTTTAATCAATAAGCGTATAATTCGCCATTGTTTCGTGGCCCTCTTCGTTCTCCCTCTCATTAGTTGCATATTCAACTTGAACAAATGAAGCGATAATTATGCATTTCTGTCAAATAACACGACGAAAGGTTCTTCCATGTGGCTGCATATAGCTAAACGTAAATGTATAAAATGTAATGTATACATATATAACAAAATGACCATACGTGACCATTGTGTAGGTATCCTGGCCCAAGTCTATATATATATATATATATATTTAAATATATATGTATATACACATTGTATAGATACAGAAAAAGCTGTATTTCCTCCCATTTCTATTATGGATTCGTTAAATGCTCTATTCGTCATCGTTAATGGACATATTTATTCGTTAATTTGCAAGAATCATATACTATATTCAAAAACCCGACAACTGGCCTCGATTCCATCGGGTAAGTATGGTGGAGAACTTTGCAAATAATGCAGGATCTGAGGCGCTAAACATTGTGGCATCCTATTGTTGGAATTACTTTGTGCGCGTAGAGGTGTTGAAAAATGATTCCAGCCATAATTGCTGTACGAATTGGTGCGAAATTTTGTGAAAGGGGGCATTTGAAATTAACAATGCGATTACCCGCTATGATGGAAACCAACGGTGCTTGTCATATCGTACAGTTTTCTTGATAACGTATTGACAGTGTTTTTTTTTCAGTTTAGTTTTTTTTTCTTCCGCTAGAACCATGTGATGCGATTGTTTCGTGTTCGATTGGTACTTATGCATGTTGTCTGTGTTTTGTATCTTGTTTTGTTATGTTGTTTCTGGAAGACATTCATTTCCCGAATGGACGATGTTGTTTCTATACAAGTTGGTTCGAGTGTTTTTGGCCTCGCAATGATTTTTTTAATTTCAAAATAAGTGATTAAGGAATTTTATAAATTTGGAATGATGGAGATAGGCGGTCACTATGGTCACCACGGTTGGTATGTATTGGCTATCTGCACAACTCGTGTGGCACGTGTTGAAAATTATGTAGTTTGATTTGTAATTGTCGTTCTTTAAGCTTACTAGGCCAAAACATTAAGACGCTTTCTGTAGTTGCTTTTCATTTGCGTTTACTATGATAGTTAGAAAGTTAGAAATGTTCATGTTTTTATATTTAACAGTATCTACTTAGTATCCGCCAATGTATTGGTTATCTTACATATTATTTTTTTTTTTTTTACAATTTTCAAACATGTGTATATTAAGTACAATTTAAAAAAATACGGGTGTGATATATGGTGAACTACTTGGCTGCTGGTTAGATTAAACAGATGACAAAAAAGCGTGCTGTTGTGTTTTCTCAAACAACAAACAATATGGAATGCGCCAATGATGATTGAATTTTCTAAACGATAGCATGACAGTGCTCACTTTGTGGTTCAGCCAATATCCACGACAAGGACTCTTGGCATGTGTACGATGTCGCAGTTATGTGTCTAGTCTAGCTCAGTGACACGATGTTAGATTATGCTTGGTACGTTCACTTTTTTATCAGTCCCCCTGATAAATGATGTTATATTCCATAAAAAAAAAAGTTTCAGTATTTAGTCTTCTTCATTTTCTTTGAAATCGGTTGAAATTAATCTTCTGTAACATTACAATGATTACATATTAGATTATTTTAATGAATTGGATATATATAAGGTCTATTCCAATGATGTTCCCGGGCTCGATTAGCTCAGTCGTTAGCGCGTCTGACTGTCAATTCGGGGGTCGTGAATTCGAATTCCCGCTCGGCCACATCCTCCGTGATGCTTGATATACGACATTGCGTCTCATTATCATTCGTCACTCACCGCTGTTTCAAATGAGAAAGTTATCAGTTACTTGCGGAGATGGGGTGTGCTCGAGTATTGGTAAACCTTCCAGGATCATAGGAAACAGTGATTAGATTAACTGATCTGTCAGCCCTCGGTGGCATAACAATGAAGCTAAATATTCAATCAATCAATCAATCAATCAATCAACAAATCAGTCCAATGATGAAATATTTATAAAGGTTTTAGAATTTAATCAATTTCAATTTGATTCAAATAAGGGTTTTAATCAGATACAAGTAGAAATACTGTTAGATCCAATTCCGTTTTTTTAATGTTTATTGTTTCATCAGATTGATGGATAAATGAACTTAAAAATAGTTTTCGGTATTTTTATCCGGAAAATGACTAAAAAATTAGATCAGTTTGACTTTGAAATTAAGCAACATGGATACTGTTGTTGTTTTTTTTAACTAATTACTTCTGAAAATGACGACGCGTACTATGCCAACGTTCATTTACAACTTCCGTCCTTCAGCGCCGTTACAAGACTAAAAAAAAGAAGCATGGGGGCACCCGCGTACCGAGTTGTATGTCTAATTCCATTTTTGAAAAATAGAAATGTCAACAGCTTTATGCTAACTGAAATGGAGACGCTTAAATAATAAAACAAAAAGTATGTCAACGTCCCTTCCGATAGGAATTATACAGATGTCTAGCCGATTTTCTTTAAAAAAAAAAGTGTATCTTTATCTATTTATTTGGTTTTGTTTGAATATTTAGCGTTGCTTTATTTCGTTGAGGGGTAACAAACGATCAGTAAACCTAACCACTATTACCTGGGATCCTGGAAGGTTAATCAGTAATTGGGCACACCCATCTCCGCAAGTGACTGACTTGTACTTTTCCCGCCGCTTGAATCAGCGGTGGCAGACGAATGGGAACGAGACGTAATGTCAAAGTATATCAACCATCACGGCGGCTGTGGCCAGGCAGGGATCTGACCCACTACCCCTGGATTGATAGTCAGACGCGATATCGGCTCAGTTAACCAGTCCAGGCGTTTCGATATTAAAGAAATATAAATACATAACATTTCAAAATTGAAAAACGTAATATAGTAGCTAGTCTACATGGTATTCTTCCGAAAATATGTTATTAATATAATACACGTTTGTTAACTATACCATTAAATTTAACCATCTGTAAATAGTTTTATGATACTGATACTGATAATGATAATGTTAATGATAATGATAATGACAATGACAATGACAATGACAATGACAATGACAATGACAATGACAATGACAATGATAATGATAATGATAATGAAAATGATAATGATAATGATGTTAAAGGTAATGATAATACACCAGTAAATACACTAATACACCATCTCGGTCCTTTGACACTTCTAAAATTGGGATATCAATAAGTTTCGTTAAATCCCATTCAGCAGCGCTATTCTGTATTTTTTTAATCGTTTTGATTTATAAAAATGCATCTACACCGCTCCCCACACCCCGAGATAAAACAACCATAATCAAACAATGAAATTATAAACGCTTTATAGAAAAGTTTTTTGTTGTTTTTGTTGTTGTGGGGTTTTTTTTCAAATCAGTTGTTAAATATTTTGAACGTCTTCTTAAAACCGTTAATTTAAATGATATTTGATTACATATTTGATCAATTTGGATGTCCCATTTAAAGCATCAATCTATAGTTATTCGAAGATGGATCGTTGATTTTTAATAGAGAAAGTGTAACCACGCATGAACACACACAACCAAAACAAAAGTACGCACGCACACAAAGAACGCACACACACACACACACACACACACACACACACACACACACACACACACACACACACACACACACACACACACACACACACACACACACACACACACACACACACGCACGTACATCATCATTCAACTACGACCCCACCCCCTACTCCCCGCCCCCATCAGTACAATCATTGCTGACCCTCTTGGCTGGCGCAAATTCAAAGTATAATGCATTTACATTTAACGTGCATGATTGGAGTCTACACAATTAATAATTAACAGTAATGACCTGGCACGTAGAAAAACAGATAGCCAAATAGATACATCTGTAGAGCACTTATCTATTCCCTTTGAGGTTTCTCGGTTGACAAGTTTGAGTCACTAGGTGTAACGACCGTGAAACAATTAAAACAATAATCAAGAAGATCAGCTATGTTTGAGGAGATAATATACAAAAAAATCATTTTTTTTTTTTTTTGCAAAATTGAATCCGACGCTCTGATGGTCATAGTATTGAACGTATTAGATCGGGATAAATAAATAAACATTCTGCAAGTATACCGCAGTCCCTCAGGGAGAGCGTCACATGCATTAATGATGGGTCCGTCTTGGTTACATCCCCAGCAATGTACTATCACGGTGCAACCAGAATTATTGACGTAATAGACCAATTACCGCCAATTATGTTAGTTCGGATAATGGGAAATGCCAGCCATTAGGGAGCACAGAAGATTATATTATGCCCTTATTCGACTAAAGACGGTTAATTGTATTAAGTACCGACGATACCCACCCACCCCGCTCACCACGCACTACGTGCATTGTAAACACGAGCAGCCAACTCAAAATTGGAATGAATAAATAGGGTTTTACGGCGTACCAACACATTATAGGTTATTCGACGCCAACAGAAAGGAAGATTCCAGGTTCACTCTACATGTACAAAATACAAAACAAATTAGCATACAAATTAAAAAAAAAATTAACAAATTAATATGCAGGATGAACCTAGAACCTTGATACCTGCAGAAATGCAGAATTTCAGCAAATTATATCGTATTACTGAAATTGTGGCTTCCTACGACATGCATGATCCACAGTGATTATATTTCTATTCTATTAAAAATTGGGTAGTTTGCAAAACATGTTTTCAACCTAATGTAAATGCTATGCATACCGAAAACTCGTAAACACGTGCAAACTGAACGCACGATTTCATTTGCACATACATGCAACATGCAAAATGCGAAAATGAATAAACTGTGTATAATTCCTATATATATATCCTCTATACAATTGTTAAAGTCCCTTTATGGTGTCGTCTTACAGGCACCATGGACACGTTAGCGTACATGATTAAGTCATAAAATTCCTAAAGATATCGCTGAGTTCTGATATTTCCATATCGAACCGTACTTTGTATTCCAAGCATGGACTAACCAACTTACATAGTAACGTGTGCTTCAATATTTCGGTGCTAGTCCGGATACTTTTGGACTTAATTTCTGTGTAAACAAACTTATGTAAGTGCTGTGTCAACTCGTAATGTTTTTTTTTCTCTCAAAGGGATACACTTAACTGTTTCTGCATTGTTTTGTATATATAATTGTTTTACTACTGTTATTTACATACCGGAATTTCCTACGGATTATCTTTTTAATACATGTCACAGTCAATGTAAAACATCATATATAATTATAATACTGTAAAATGAGAGGACTTTATAAATAGATGTCTTAGGGCAAAATATATAAGAATTTTTATTTAGTTGTTTTCCAATGTCAATATTTTTATTATTTTTTATTTTTTTATATTTTTGTCTTCTTATTATTATTATTATTATTATGTATTATCATTATAATTACTATTATTATCATTAGTAGTAGTAGTATTATTAAGGGATGTATTAAAAATAAAAGTGTTCATCAGCATTATTTGAATCAACTTAGCGAGGTTGTTCTTTTTAAAATTTTCATTTTAATCTACAAACATACAAGAAAAGGAAAGAATCTTGAATAATTTTAGTATAAAATTATAATTATAATCTATTATTCACAGACACATTGCCCTTAAAAACGCGACCACTGTCTGCCTACTAGACAGATCTAGGGTCCGTTTCACTAACATTCATAAGTCGGAAGATTTTCGTACGAAAAAAATGTGACACCCAGGATCGTAATTTCAATTTTAATTAATTTAAAATGTTGTAAGTTTGTGAGATAGGAACTTACATATATCACATGCAAACTAACTTTACTAGTCACATTTAAGTTCATACCTCATACATTTGCATCAAATTAAGTCCATTTCTTATATATATGTAATACACTCAATTAACACCGCCATGTCATTTTTGCATGTATCTAGCACATATACACATATAAAGTATGTGTTGCTTCCTTAAGTTAAAGTTGATTAAAAGAACAGAAAAAAATTTACGTCATTTGCACGCCGCCACCTGTTACTTTATGACGTCTGAAAACGGCAATAATTGTGACGTTTTGGACATAATGATAAATCGTAACCTCAAACAAAAATTATAAAATTGACCGTTCGTGGGTATGCGTTCATGAGAAAAATGAACGGCAAAATATTCCGAAGTAGAGGTTCAATGAAGGAGTTACTAATGTACAATCACGTGACTTTTTTTTACTTTCTTCTCTTGTTTTACTTAAAGCTCACATGTCACATACGTTTGACAACACCTTAGAAATACTGATAACCTAGCATATATATATATATATCAAATAGTATATATCATATATTTTATTTTTATTTTTGTCTCATCATGGTAACATAATACACATATACAAATAAACATGACAAACAACAATATACAAATATGACTTTACCATGCCATTCTGAATTAAATTACAAGAGACTATTTATCATACTTAAAAACTCATTTTTTTATAACAGAGATGTAATTAAATCTCTATGTGTTATGTTCTGCTTTATTCGGAGCTAAAAGAGACAAGTATTAACAAACATGTTACACTTTCCTAAATTAGTTCCACCTTATGTTGCCTCAATATGAAAAAAAACTGAACAAGTACACTTAGCTCATGATGGTTAAAATACCCAATCATGTCATTAGACATTAACTGTTTTTTTTTCCTTTCACAAGTCTCTAAGATGCATTCTGATGATGGTTTTTGATTGAAATAAAACAAAAGCCGGATTATTTTACGGTTTCTTTCGAATCCTAGATAACATTCCCGTCTCTCATTTTGCGGTTTTAATCAATCAAGCCAAAGTCGACTTGTCGTAAATGGAGATACAACGCAATCATGGGCAACTCTTTTCTTTAAATTAAAAACTAAATTATTTCGTTTTCATATGTCTCTTTAACGTGTATTAATCTTGTGTTAGAACACTCATTTAAATTAAAAAATTGCGATAAAAGTAATTGATTTATATCGATTTTTTTTTTTTACAATTCTATTAAATTGAAATCATATCGGATATCGCGAGATAATCGACAAAATGTTTAAAATAATGTTTTTATTTGAATGGGTTTTGTTACAGAGATTAAGCCTGGTCCTCCGTGATCGATTGGTTTATAGGCGCCTTCGTCTAATGAACCGAGATAAGCTGTGGGTTCAACCCGATCTCGGTCCGAAAGCCATGTTTAGAAAGTTTGCCGTCAACTTATGGAAGGACAGTGGTGCTTCTACTCAAATTTATTCTGTGGAATTCTTACGCCTATTAAACTGGACGTGCCATGTATAGAATGTCATGCCTTGAAAATGGTGTTAAAACCAACAGTAAGAACTGGCCGGTTTTGAGTCATTTTTAAGTAATACATTACAGGTTATTTATGGCAAGCAGTTTTAATGATGATGTAGAAAATCCGTCCGTTCGTAAATAACCGGTCACTTGACTTTGTCAGCAGTGAGAAATAAATTTTTCTTGTGACGACCGGGCCCGGTTAGCTCGTCAGTAGCGCGCCTAGCTATCAATCTAGGGGTCGTGAGTTGGAATTCCCACTCGGTCACAATCTTCGTGGTGATTAATATATGACATTTGATCTCATTTCCATTCGTATCTCACCGCTGATTCAAGCGGAACAGTTATCAGTTACCTGCGGAGAAAGATGTTCTCGAGTACTGGTTAACCTTCCAGGATCCAAGAAAAAGCGGTTAGGTTAAATACTCGCCTGTTGTTAGCCTTCGATTACATAAAAAATTAGACAAAATATTCAAACAAACAAAATATGGTAACGGTACCTTAAACCTCTTGAATTCGGTGGATCTTTTCAAGAAAATTATGCTGCATATATGCATGTATTTACTTTATTTCTCATCAAACGAAATAAATGTACTTTTATCAAATCAAGGGCACGTGTACTTCAAAATCTGATATTTTTTTTTCAGCACATTATGTAAATTTGTATCACGTCTGAGTTGAAGCTTATAAAGTTAGTTTCACTTAGTCGAAAATGCAAAATTTCAGACGGCACGGTAGTTAGATTGACTGCTGACCGTTCGTGCAAGAGGTTGCAGGTTCGATTCACAACTCGACCCGATACCTCTAAAAAAAACAACATCAGTACCGGTTCTGCCCATGATGCGGACTCGAAAGCGGCCCATATAATCTCTTTCCAATCGAGCTAAAATAAATTAGTAGAAACTTATCGCATATGATAGCTATTTAAATATTAGGTTTAAATATTTTCGTTTCATACCAGTTTGAGTCATTATGACAATTTATACCAACGAATCTATATGGTAGTGGGGTCGTTATGTAATGGGATCGACCGTCATGGGCTCATCTTGCCTGGTTTCCGACACCAGACGCGATTGTATCGTCACCAAACATAATTAGTAATTGTTACTCATTGTTGTATACATGTAAACAATACTGTCCGCGGCCATTGTTTCACCAATACACAAACGTTATCCGTTTTGTAAAGAAGCGAAAATGGATACCATCCTAGGTGCGACTCAGAAGAAATAAACAAATCAATAACTACAATATTGTTTTACAGGATTGAACAAAAGTTACGCTTAGATTAGTAATACCATAAAGTAATACACATTAAACGGGTTTCAATTTTTGTCATAAACTATACATGGCGTATATATCCAGTAATGTGTCGTAATTTGAAGTTAAACTGCATTTCAGCAAAAATAAAAATGATAAAGTATTGGCACATGAAACTAACAACACGGAGCGGTAGTGCAGTGGATAAAACGGTGGTCACTGACGCCAGAGGTTGCGAGTTCAATCTCCAATTCAATCCGATGCATCTAAAAATACACCGCACTGGCTCTATCCAGGAAGTGGACTCGAGAGAGTTTCACATAAGCTCTGGGCACAGTTGTTTAAAACACTTATAGCTTAAAACCGGGTTTAGATGAATTTTCAGTTCATGATACTTTGAGAGGCAATACATTTAATGTTACACTTTTCCCGCAGTCATAACAACATGTCATTCTGCTCTTATACTCATTTCATTTGATATGAAAACAGTTACAAATTTAAAGATAATAAACATATAAAACTTCACCTAACGGAGCGTTGAGCTAACAGAGCTTTGATCTTATTTTCGCAATCGAGCTAAAATAAATTAATATAAACTAGCATAAACTAAGTGGCGAATAGCAATTTGTAATTGGGAACCATATATTGCTTCCATATATTCCTTGGTATTTAAAATATACATCAGTTTTACACATTTTTATGGACCTTATATACGACACTAACGTAGATTTTATTAACATTATTTACCGAATTCTTAACCGTTCTGTTCATTATGTTTTTTATTTGCTTATTTCGTGTTTGAGGGTTTTGGGATAGTGTATGTCCCTTTAACGAGGGTGGTTGTGTTCTTTATGTTCGGATTTCTTTATGTAAACGTTGAAACTGTACGGAAAGGAAGTAATTGAACTTAAGGTATACCCAATAGTGTGTAGATCGTTCACTCTGTATTTAAATATTTTACTATATTATCCATTATGAAAACTGAATACAAATCTTCATTGTACATTTCACTTACTCTATTTACCGAGAGGTCGTATAATAGAATTTATTTCTGTTAAGGATTTTTTTGTGAAGAGCCGTATTGAACAATTAAGTAAAAATATCTACTCTTTACTATAATACGGTCGTATATACTATACTTCAGTACACGGATTAATGTGCATTATAATTTGAAGATATGATTATATAATGTCGATATATAAAACTGTTTGGATATGCCATTGATTTAAAAGGCTGGTGTAGGTCTTAAAGTTCAAAAGTTTACTAAAAGTGTTATGAAGTTATTCTTTTACACGAGTTAAAAATGAGATAGATTAAACAAATCGGCGCGTTATCGTTCGTAAATTTTGGCCGCTATTATAGTTTAAAAAACACAATTAAGATATTCGTTTATTGACAAACATGTCAAACAAAGGAATTGCAATTAAGCTAAAGACTAATTTCGTAAAGACAAAGGAAACAGTAAAATGATATTTATGGAATACGTATACAGCAAATATGTTATACGGGACATGTGCATTTATATTGATGCCGCCGATTGTATGATTAAGACAGAACATGTATCATAGTCTCTTTTTTATATGATTATGTGGTGAAATATTTCTTTTTTTTTTTTTTTTGGAAGGATAAATGAAGATTATGATTGTTCTGATGGGTTATATTTCTTGCAGTGATATTTCTGGAAACTAATGAAAAAAGACGTTATATATAACTAAAGTGGAGTTGTAGATCGTAGAAAACATTCTAGATATAATACTGGATATCATATTTACGGATTTTAAATCATTTCGGATTTAAAAAAATAATCTCAAGAAATAGCTTCTGTGTGATTTTAACCTGGCTTCTTGGTATGATACATAAGCAGTGAAGACGGTGTTGATGGATTTTGTTTTCTGTTGTTTTCTTTGTGTTGGGTCTGACCTAGGCATATGTGTAGCATATGTGTATGAGGTTTCAGTCCGCATATGCTGGCGTGATTAATTAAAGAGATTCAATTTTAGTGTGACGATAAAATCGACCTTGCGTGTCTGGTGCGGAGAGAACAATCATGGAGAGAAACTGTTATTTTATATGTATGAAAACAATATAAAAATTAATGTTTTAAAACTTGACATGTAAAAAGGCCGTTACGTTGACAGTGTTACCGTGTTTGTTTTTTTTCTATTTAATAAAATAAATTTAAAAAATGGCAAAAAGTAGTGGTGGTCGTAAAAGCGGGGGAAGTCGTCGCTCCGGGGGTGGACGTAGGGCCAATAGAGCGGGAGGGTCCTCGGCGAGACAAGGGATGAAACGTAACATGAGGAGGGGGATGCGACAAATGAGGGGACAGCCTGGTCACGTGCCAAAGACTGTTAAAAGCCATAGTAGCTCATCTGGAATGAACCTTAAACTAAGTGCCGCAATGGCGTCGCGGGGATTCGCGACATCTGCCCATCATTGCGGAGCCTCGTCTGGGGGTTTCGGCGAGGGTGAGCCCACCGCCATAGAAGCCGAAATGGCGTATATGAGCGTGTACGACCAAAACGACGATGGGGGTGACGCCCTCCAGCATCATCTTGAACTACTTAGTATTGAAGGGTAAGCCTGTTTAAATGGCGTGCTTAGCCGGAAATGACGTATGTTACCGGAAATGTTACGTAATCTAAAATGTAAACGAATACTTCTAATAAGTTGGTTTAAGGTCTTCTTTAAGAAACAATAAATAGCTTTAATGACAGTTTCGTTTGGGTTTTTAAATTATTTTTTTTAAATTTGTTAAATAATTAACTGTTTTTTTTACATAGCCGCAAGCATTTTCGTAGACTTGGATTTTGTTCTATTTTCAAACAAAACGTGTGCATCGCAAAGATTTAGTCTCATTTTCAATGATTTTTTTTTACTCATTTTGATAGGTTTTCTAAAGACAGTATGCAATATTTAAAACCTAGCACACTGTATATCTTAATGATGTATTTTCCTCAATTTAATCGTTCCCTCTGGTTACTATATTTTAAACACTGTTTTTTTATAGCTCAAATTATGTGCCTTTCGCTGTTTTAATACATTGAATCATTTTCGAAATCCATTTCTCCATTTGCCCTAGATTCAAATAAAACATGTTAAAGATAAATGTAGAACTTTAATGTAAAAATAAAAACCTGAAAGCAATGGTATGAAAATCAATTTATCGTCTGATATTTCACTAAATATTACTGAACCGTTATATGACCAAGCAAAAACAACGCATTCATTTAGAATTTGATTTTAGTCGCAGTGCCGCTAACATCGTAATTTCCGATTTGGCCACGTAATCTCTTGTTTTTAAATCATCTGAAAAAATGTCTTCTTCTTTGTACTGTTTGACCTATTTTTATTTTTTTGTTGAAAATCATTCGTTTTCTTCTTTGAAGTTGTGTGCAATTATTTTACGCGTGTTTTTTTTTTTATTTGTATTTTGTGTCCTTTTAATCTTAAATTTAAGTTCATGAATGTCTGTTTATTTGTTTCTTAAAGATGACCTTAAATTAACCCTTACTAACAGAATTCCATGTTATATCGTATTAACATTTAATCTTTTGGTATAAGGGATAACTTGGGCAGACGAAATAACGACAAATGAACGAAAGTATTATGGCGATTGCACGAATAATGAGAAAAAGAAAAGAAAAGAATAAAGGACATTTGCAAAAAAGATTTGCAAAAATCTCTTTCTCTCTTTCTTTCTTTCTTTCTTTATTTCTCTCTTTGCCTTTTATCTCTCTCTCGCTCTTTCTCTCTCACTCTCTCTCTCTCTTTCTTTCTTTCTCTTTTATCTCTCTCTCTCTCTCCTGTCTTTCTCTCGCTCTCTCGTTCATTCGCTCTCTCTCTCGCTCTTTCTCTCTCGTTTTCTCGCCTCTCGTTTTCTCTCTCTCTCTCTCTCTCTCTCTCTCTCTCTCTCTCTCTCTCTCGCATACCCACTCTCTATATCTCCCTCTCTTTCTCTCCATCTCTCTCTCTCTTTCTCTCTTCCCCTCTCTCTCTCTCTCTCTTTTCTTTCTCTTTCTCTCTCTTCTCTCTCTCTCTCTCCTCTCTCTCCTCTCTCTCTCTCTCTTTCTCTCTCTCTCTCTCCCTCTCTCCCTCTCTCCCTCTCTCTCTCTCTCTCTCTCTCTCTCTCTCTTGCAACAAACAACTGCAGAAATAATATGGATAGATATGTAGGTATGTTGATGATATCACATCTGAGCGATTAGTAACACATTAAACGACTCCCATAAAACTATTTCTCTTACGACCATAGATACGCTATTTTCAACGATTGATGACGTGGCTTGTATGGCAGTATTACGGCCGTCATGATAACAAATATATCGATTCCGTTTATGAAATTTTATGTTCTGCATCCGCCGTTGATTCTTTTTTATCCAACGGCGGTGATTTCCAGTAGCAAAACAACCATCACGGGAATTTCAGTAATCGGAATATAGTTTCTTCAATTTCCGTGTTGATATTGTAATAAAAAAACAAGATGTTTTAAATTATAAGTTAGTCAGCTAAGCAGTCACGTTAGCTGTTAGATATCATTCGGCGATATATTTACCGCCATTTTTCTGTCCGTGTAATGTGGTTGGTACGTGGTTGCTGAATGTCGATGAATATATTGATCCTTGTAAATATGCCATATAATAATAAAATCTGGACTGGTATATGATATCTTCCTGTAATCCTACTGACGTATCGTATACATGTTCATCGTCTGCACCGGCTGCTTTCTCAGGCGGATAACCAGGCATGCATGTAAGTGTTGTCTCACTGGTTCCCGGGCAAATATATGAATTGCTGGATTAATAAAAAAAGCCCATTCTGCGGATAGAAGGTGTTAACCCACCATTGATATTGGTTCTTTATTCGGTAGAACTGAAAAATTAAAGAAAAGTGTTTGCATACTTGTCATTTATTGAAGGACACGACAGTGCAATCAAAATGTTCAAAATACATCAATAATGCCATTCAAATAAAAAAAATGAGCATTAATTAAGGAAAATGCATTTTTAAAGAAGAAGAAACAATGATTATTTTAACCGTCGTAATGCGACTACCCCATGGACGCATTTGGTGTTTCTTATTGTGGTGCTATGCATAGAAAATTGTTCCGAATGTTGTACAATATACAATTCGGAACATTTGCTCATTTCACTTTTCAATTAAACTTCAACAAAAAGCTAAAAAAATGTGATTTGTCCCTTAACATGTATGACTTTGGGCGTAATATAAAGCAACAGTTCCGTGTTTAAAAAAAAGTCCATGCCACTTTACCAAGTAGATTTTATTTTATTCACAAATGCTTACATTGATACTTTCATTCAAAATGGCGGCATGATGTCACATATCAATGGAAGTAAGCATAAGGTACGAAAGTATTGTCCATTCTGTGTAATCCGCATTATGAGCTTATTTCGGCCGTACTGCCATAAGTACAGTGTATACTATTTTGTTGTCTGCTGAAGTCCCATACTCGAGCCTGTACTAAGTATTACCATTCCGTTTTGTAAGTGACACAGTTAATCTGTCGCTGGCGAAATGACGGAGAATTTTCTTTTTTCATAACTGAAAGTCTTAGAGACCTTTTTTTTAACATGCGATTTATATATATATTCATATAAAACATTGTGCATATCTTTAACTGTGTTTGCCTTAAAGGGATTATATTGGCATATTACCGTCAATTCCCTGTCCTAAATACACACGCCCAGCATGAAGATACACTTACAACCTAGAGATATACACGTCTAAAGGGGCTAATTGCATTAACTCTTTATTACAAACATCGGGTTTTTTGTTTTTGTTTACATTCGCCATTTTCAACGAACCGCTTTCAGGTTTCCAATCAATCATCGGATAATATCGTGAAGACTCGTTCCCGATCTCGTTTTCGAGGCTTTGTTCGGGGAAGTTTACGGAGTTCATTGTAAACATTGCGCAATACTTTATTGCGGGATGTATTAAAGTTTTGGCCAATAATTTGATAACTTTCAAGTAAATAGAGGTTATACGTCAAAACATAAGCATTATTTTGTGTACACTGCATACAGGAAAAGTCTGGATTAACAGCGTGTTTGTGTTACTTGTCAATATAATCCCTTTAAAGCCTACGTTATTCTTTCTAGTTTAACTATTGTGATGACTTTCAGATATTGAGTCGTTAACACGCCCTGGGGAGGTTGCGGGTTCATTATCCGGTCGTATTATGGTAGCAAGTTACTTGCAGCGTCCTCTCTATAAACGTATAGAGCTTAATGAGAGCTCTAAAAAGAGCTCAGCGATAGCTTTTAGAAATAGAGCTAGTGGTAGCTCTTTGAAATAGAGCTAGTGGTAACTCTTAGAAATAGAGTTAGTGGTAGCTCTAAGAAATAGAGCTTAGTTGTAGCTCTAAGGAATAGACCATAGCGATAACTCTAAGAAATAGAGCTTAGCAATAGCTCTAAGAAATAGAGCTTGTGCTTATGGGGAGTGGGGGAACATTGATTATATGCATTTTTATCAATGTGTATAATAAACACTTTTTTACACAAATTTTCTGCTTACGTCTTCTTCAAGAATATCGCAGTCTTTTTTTATGTCACATCCAATTTGAAAAGTTTAACATTTTATAGTTATGCTCTCCTTAGGCGGGAATGAGAATATCTAGACTGTTCCACGTTGCACATTTATGAAATGATTAGTTATACTGTTCACTTGAGTGTCTATGATGTTTGACACTTTACAGTCTGTTAATGAGGTGGATTTAATTCTATGTTGCTTATATGTCTGTAGAATAATGATTCAATTCAACGTTACTTTTGTTTCAGTAAAATCTAAATTTTTCCCAAAGGCGTTGTCCTTAAACTAGCTGAGGTCGTGGGCTCGAGTCTCGCTCAGTCCAAAATCTTTATGTGAGAAAATTTGCAAGTGACTTGCGGAAGAACGATGGTTCTACTCGGATTCAGTCTTTCAAGTTTTCCTATATTTGCAGAACTGGGTATGCTATATATAACATGTCATGTGTTGAAAATGGCGTTAAACCCCTTTCAAAAAATATTAGAAATAATACAATTCATATTTTACTGAAATCAATACTTTACTCTTCTTAGCTTTAGTGTAAATGCTTTTTGCTGTTGTTTGATAGCGTTCTTTTTAAAAAATAGTTCACCAAGAACTTTGTGCAAAATATGAAATACTTAAATCAAGTGGTAATTCTTTTTCAGTTTTTGTTTACATGCAACTGTATACAACCAATTGAACTAAATTTATATAGATATAGATCACAATTTTTCCAATAATAATATTTCTCTTTATTATTATCTAGTACAGTAGTGTATAGAAATTGAGAAGGGTGAATATTGATCGATTTTTAATCAATAGCAATGCTTAATCTGTTGATGTGTTTTATTTTCACATCGAGAATAAAATGGGAAAGAACCGCGTCTGTTAAAGGTTTAGCTTTAATATTTATTGTTTGTATTTATAATGTGTCTTTGATACTATAATATATGCGTGCGTACGTGCGTGCGTGCGTGCGTGCGTGCGTGCGTTATTTCTTTACATTCGGCTCTTTTTCTTTCGTTTCGTTTCCTTTTTGTTGATATTCTTTTCATTTATTTCTCTTCCCATTTCTATTCCTTTTATCTAATTTCATATTTATATAATTTGATGTCATTACTATCATACTTTTTTTTCTTCTTTTCTATATTTTCTTTTCTTTTTTTTCTATTCCTTTCATTTGATTTGTTTCCTGTCCTTGTTTTCATTTTCTCTTCATTTTTATGTGCATTCACTTGAGCGCAGATTGTGTAACTGGTTGTTATATACTTAGATGAAATTCTGTTGAGGAAATGTTCCTTCCACGTGCATGTATGCAGATCGCGTTGGTCTATTTATAGCGTTTACATGCTATATATTGCTTTAGTCATCGCCAGACGTAAAGAGAACACTTCCCTCCATGTACGAGCTTGTAAATAAAAAGCTTTAAAGGAAATTATTTCAGACAAAATCAATGAAGACACGAGTTCTTAATCAAATAACCCCCATCGTGTATGTACAATTAACAAAGTGATCGAACTTCCATCGTCGCTGAAAGAAACGAAGCCGGGATAATTGAAAGCGAGACCGGTTTTTAGCCGTTCAATCTATCACAATTGTTGCGTTATACTAGAGCAAACTAATGAAATAACTTTCATCTCACATTGGCACCAAGCGAATGGTGCCAGACATTTATTTGCTTTGGGTCGACCGGGAGAGAATAAAAAATGAATGATTAAGCCAAGCATGAACCCCTATCAGTGTCAGACTGTTATTTGACTTAAAGGGGAACGCAACCCTGTGTATAAAACAGGATAATATGAATAGCTATGAGTTCAGCTTTCTATTAATAGTATTTTTATGCATAAATTCGAGTCCATAAAGATAAATCAGCTCGTTTTGTAACGGTCATTTTCGCACATCGACTTTGTGGTGGAAGTCGCCATATTGGATACCTGCGTGACGTCATAACTGCACTTCCGGTTTAAAACATAATTGATTTATACGCTTCAGCAGATAAAGAAACGTGCAATTATAGTCACCGGCAAAAGTACTCGCAAGAATGATAAAATGGATTTTAGTAACGGAGAAGTACTTGTGGCCTACAACTTTGAACCAGAATTTTCGGAAGCAGAGTTACATGAATTAGAAAACGAGAGAAATAGTGAGACGGCACAGTTGTTCACATATGTGAAAGATTTTTGCAGCTGCAAAAACTGTGTAAGGATGCTTTCGTCCGACGAAAATACGTGCTGCAGATGCAATGACCATACTAATGGAAATTAAGAAGATTTAGAATGTATCACAGAAATAATACAGAGAAACACAGAAATGTCTTATGAAGTTTTCACCCAAAAAGATGATAACTGTTAAACAGTCACACCGATCATGAACCAGAGATCAAACCCGAAACTTATCAATCACGACTCTGACTCTTATCATGTAGCCTGACATTGATGATTGAATTTTTCAAAATAGTAAAATTACCCTTAGTTTGATAAAAAAAAATTATTATTGGCGTCAGTGATGATGAAGATCCAGACGAGCCTGCACATTCATGCTGTACTATTAGGGTATATACTGTTTGCTACTCAGTCAATACATTATCAAAAAAACAAAAACACTATTTAGACCAGGAACGGAATTTAAGGGAAAATATTTGTTACATATATTTACCTGTCTAAGAGGGAATAAGAAATAATATTATATCTCTTTTCTTATCGTGTTTAGCTGGTGCGGCCATTGTTGCGTACTGAGAAATGGCTGATAAAATTTTGATTTCATACCCATTTTAGTAAATTTATATGAAGCATGAATGAGTTGGGTTGTTTTTTTTGTGTTGTTTTACATAACTGGCACTGTCTTTTGGTTATTCAAATGGTGTTACTACCCAATTTGATATATGATGATTATCTATTCTACCAGTTCTCTGAACATATATGAATGTGTCTTCTTATACGGAGTGTCATATGGAATATAATGTCTACAGGCATATTGCACAAAGTGTATGTTACTGTCCAGCTACTGGCACCCTGCTGAGCTTTCATAATTCACCAACACCACATTCACACCATGTGGTAATGAGAAATACACTGCCACAGTGTGCATATTGTACCCTAATAAGCGTAATCACCCCAGGTTTAATGACCCCAGGGTTTATGACAGGATGTTATATCACATAGTATTATGCCTTATTACTAATTTAAACATTTTCAGTTAATTAGGGTTTCAATATCAATGCAAACTTACAAGTAAAAAAAAATATGTTATATGATTTTATGAATATTTTTCATAAATTGTATACCAGAACACTATTTTAACAGTAAAAAAACTTTTCATGTATTAATGAATAATTAAAGGAACAAAGGTTTTACTTTATCTTTTTTCATTACGAAGTAGAGGTAGTTCAAATGTCTATTCAAGAATAATGATCTAGTTGACTGTGAAAAAGCCATATATCAATAAACTAAATTGCCTATTAATTATAAAATTAATAAAATGAGTTTACGAACAATTAATGGTTGACTGAATATTTAGCATCATTTTTTTGCCACCGAGGGTTTACTGTACAGATGTTCAGTTAACCTAACCACTGTTTCCTGCAAAAGTAAACCAGTACTCGAGCACACCCAACAACCGCAAGTAACTGATAATTTTTCCACCCGAATCAGCAGTGAGAGACAAATGATATTGAGACACAATGTTGTATGTCAGTCATCACAGAGACTGTCGCCGGTGGGGATTCGAACTTGAGACACCTGGATTGATAGTTAGATACGTAACTGACTGAGCTAATCGGGCCTGTCACAATTAATTAGCCTTAATTTGTATTTAAATAATAACTTTTAGATACCATGTCGTTTTCACACCTTATGTTTTGGCATTAACCTCTTGTTTTTATTGTTAATTGGATTATCACACCTGTTTAAACAGCCTGCAATTATAAGATTGTGAAAGTTTGCTATATCAATTTCGCAATATTTTGGAAGAGAAATCAGCTGAGCTATATGTTATTAGCACATTTTTAAGAGCTTCCCACTGGATAATATACACTAAGTCTATATGTATGTCGCATGTGGTCATATTCGTACTGAAATTATCAGACATTGTATGCTTGGGTAGTAGTACGCCAAGGCATTGGTACGCTTCATTCTGCAATCTTAAGTCCTACCCCAAAGTATAAAGGCGTTTTGCGCGTGATGTCACCAGAAGCTTGACACTGAGGCAATGTGAAATCACATATTAGGAAAACTAAAAACAACGCTGCCCACAAAACATATCGCATTACTCCACTCACTTGTTCCGCTGAAGAAAATAATGTTTATGGTTAAGTCCTTCAATTCAGAATAGTTTTCGCGTTTAATTGTCTTCCTTCGATGTTCACTAATGCACTGTATATCTGTATATAAACTGATTACGTATATTAGTGTATATACATAAGAGTTTCAGTAGAGAGCAGTCACTAACGACACAATACAATTTGCGCGATAACTAGAACGGAAGTGCAGTTATGACGTCACCGAATACCTCCATCACAAAAGAGCTACAAAATGGCGGCGCCCATAGCATTTAGGAAACGCTTGAAATCATGATATTTAATGTCATTTTTCTCATTTGATAAATTTCGTTCAATTAAAATTTGTTGATTTTTGTGTTATTTACATGTCTATTTAACGATAAATAGCCATTTATATTCTGACGTGCGGTACCCTTTAAAGCGCATGACATTCACATTGGTGACTCCGTTTTATTTGATTTCAAGAATGCGTTAAAGGGTTTTGATAAAAAAAAGTGTTTGCCTCAATATTTCTTCAAATAGAAGCTTTTTACTCATAAAATGGTAACGATTTGTATCTGTTGAAAAGATTAGCGATAGGGGAGGGATTTAGTTTTTTTTTTATATATTTCATATTTTACTTTAATCAGTAACGGAAAGGGTAAAACGGTGAATCTTAAATACACGTACGTGGGGAAAATATCAGTGATTTTAAGGTGGGTGTATACATATGTAGTTTAGAGGTGGGGGTGGTGGTGGTGGGGGGGGGGGGGTTTGGGGAGAGAGAGAATGCAAGTTATGGTGCTTGTCGATTCTTTGGGCGGATTTTCAGCTAGATTTACCAATTAGTATTGACCAACTTTTCGGAACTTGCCCACCCAAACCCCACATATTGAACAGTGTTAATGCCAGTTTGACACCCACCCCAAACCCCATCATTTTTTTAGGAGAGTATCATTTATTTCAGTTTAAGATATTGGTGCAATTACTGAAAGTCGAATAATATGTGTAAATAGTGTGCTGTTCATGGTCAAATGTTTAAATAGGAAATGATATTCGTATCTAAACATTGAAATGTAACGCGTCTATAACGTTCCAGTTGTTATCGATAATTCGCATTTCAATACTTGGTAGCTTAATGTGTGGTTAGATTAAATAAATATGAGCGAACTAGTATATCATAGAAAATCAGAATGGGTAATGGTCTGCTTTGCGGTTTTTTTTTTTTTTTGTTATGTTTTTTTTTTTGTGTGATCATTGATTGAAGTTGTGAATGGTGCTGAATGGTTTTCTAACCCTAACCGTTTGAATGCTGATCCTAAACAAATATGTTAAGGCCTACATATACACGTATGAGAAGAAAAAAACATGCCATATTTTCCATGTCTCCTATCAACAGTTTCAAGTCAAGATATTAAGGAAACGTATCATTATATTCGGTTCATTAGTTTAAAGTGCCGTGCATGATTGTTAGTTTGAAAGAGTTTAAAGTTTATGGCACTTAGTTTAAAGTACTTGCTGACATTTATTTTAATTATCATGCTATTCAGTAGAGAGGCCCGCCAGGGGCTTCTGCGGAGATCTGCGGAACATAACCAATTATTTTTAGGGATCTGGGGAGCATTGGCCTTTACTTTCAGGGATCCAGAGATCAAAGTCCTAATTTCAAATGCTTTTGGGGAACAATGGCAAATACTTTTGGGGATCTGTGGAACAATGACCATTACTTAAAGAGATCCAGTGAACAGGGACCCCCTATGGAAGGGCCTCAGTAGAGTTCGTAATATTCAGTTTACATTTAATGATACTCATTCATTCCTCTATGATGGTTAGACTACTCATTTTCCATGCAGTATATAGTTTATGATGTCATGATACTCAACTCTGCATATTATTCAGTTTCGATTTCATTCTATTCAAATGACTTTAGTTTCAAGTTATAGATCTATTACATCCCTTAATTTTCAGTCAATAATCAGTTTATACGTCATGATATTTAGTTTATATGTCATTTATATTCTGTTTATACGTCACGATATTCAGTTTTACACTTTGTGATTTTTTAAGTTATACGTCATGACAATCAAGTTATACGTCATTATTTTCAGTAATGCATCACGTGATATTCAGTTTTACACGTCATGCTATTCCGTTTCATGATTTGTGATTATACATGATGATAATACCCAGTTAAGACACATGAGATTCTGTTTACACGTCACGATCCCACGTCATTAAATCTAGTTAACACGTCATGATAATATTATACAACTTCATAAGTTCAATACTCATTTACTTGTTCATCATTACAGTTACCAGGTCATGATGCTTCAATATTCATAATCAAATATGACCATTACGATATTCAAAATTAATAATTCTACTTGTATCTATATATATATACTTCCTTGGTTTCACCTTACATTGATGTGTTCTCCATCTGCTAAGAGACTGATGTTTAAGACGTTGTTAAAGTGTACACATTTGTCAGCATCATGCTTAAGTAGTGGATCTTATGGGTTAATTTCTAATAAAACATTTATTATAGTGAGCACGTGCGGCACGGTAGGCATATATATAGTTGAGAGAAAAAGAGCAGACACGCGGTTTTGCTTTATTCAGAAACAGATATGATATAAATTATATACAAACAAATATTTTATAAATTGATACAAGCAATCAAGGCTCTGTCTGGTGGACGCGGGGGGTAAACGACTCTGACATCGTATATTTATCTATAAAGTGTCCATTCCATATCCCATATTTCCTATAAATCAGACATCTTGTTTACCGGCTGGCTAAACAATTATTTAATTACCATATTTATTTTGCAATAACGGACCGCCATTGATTATCGCCATGGCGACAGAAATAAACAACTGCACTGAAGTTAATCTTTGCGCGTTGCTATGTATTGAGAGAATGTGACAGCGCTCGGCAATGGCCGCGTTACCGCTAATGTTGCCTAAAATCGATATTGAGCCAGTTCCACTACAGGGAATGTACTACATCTTTTGAAATTATGTACACTTTTATAGACAAACGCTATTTCACATTTGTATAAATTAGATAATTTTCAGAGAAATTCAATAGTTCTCTCAAATTTATTACGCAATTCTGGTTTGCGCAGTCAATAACAAAATAATGAAACCAGATCGAGGCTATATTGTATTTCCGGTTTGAAACTGACAACTTCCGATTGAATCTAAATAAACACATTTTAAGTTTATTTTATGTGTTATCAAAATATGACAACGCAAGTACTAAATGTGATGAATTTGAAAAACAAGCTTTAGAAATAGTCCTTCAGAAATGTTGATAAATCTGGCAAACTATTAGACAGAGGCAATACCAGTGAAATGTCACTTTTTACTCCATCAAGTGACGGTGCAAGCCACGATTGATCTTCATTCTTATTGTTATAGTGAATAAAACATTTTTTAAGGCTCGACACTCATAGAAAGAACTTAATCAAAGTAGGAAAGTTTACATTGAAGTGTTTGTTTACATCTGCGGTGTCAAAATAGTGTTACAAAAGCAGGGGCGATAGTTCGTCTAAGTGTGTGAATCACTGACAAAGTGAAAGTCGACTAATTTCCAAACGTCCACCTTTTTAATTCACAATTCATGACCATACTTTGAGAATGTTACAAATACACCAAAAGTGCAATTCAAGTCACAAAATCGACATTAGAAAAAAAATTCTTTTTAAACTGAATAAGAAAAAAACACAATATTATTTATCGCCGCTATCGTGTAACTACGCCTCGGAAGCACTGCCTGGTTACTATATATAATGTGTTGTCAAATTTATTGACTGAGAAAATCTTATACTTTATCGAAAAGCAAAAATAAAATCGGTATAATTTTGAAACATGTTTATTTTTAAAAGAACGCCATGGTTTTCATAAAAGTAAATTAATAAGAAAAAAAGATAAATCTGGATGATTTATAAATGAAATAAAATAAAAAATGAAAACGCAGGATCCTCTGTGGCCGAATGGCATAAAACACTGTCTAAAAGATAATTTATATTTTATCGCTGAGGTCATGGGTTCGAGCCAAGATCGGTCCAAATACTTCATTAACTGTGGAGGTTCTACTCAGATTTATTCTGAGGTCTGTCTTCAACAGTAAAATTGGAATCCGTATAAAAATGTTATGTATTTGAGATAGCTTTCAATGCCATTAAAAAGATTGATTGATTGATTGAATATTTAGCGTCATTTTTATGCCATCGAGGGCTAACAGACGATCAGTTAACCTAACCACTGTTTCCTGGGATTAACCAGTACTCGAGCACACCCCATCTCCGCAAATAACTGATAACTTTCCCACTTGAATCAGTGGTGAGAGACGAATGATAATGGGACACAATGTCGTATATCAATCATCACGGAGACTGTTGCTGGGCGGGGGATTCGAACTCAAGACCCCTGGATTGATAGTCAGACGCGTAACCGACTCCATTAAAAAGAAATATACATGCAACACGAAAACAAGTTCTAAAAGCTGCCAAAAATGACATCAGCGCTATAACCGTTTTGATTGTGATAGTAGAATCAACTATGATTAAAACTGACATATGTTGGACATGTAGGTCGTAATATGTTAATTTAAATAATTTTTTGTTTTGGTCATTCTTGTCGGCTAAGGAATAATCCACATAAATAGTGCTTCAGGCATTGACCGGCCCACTATTTTCGTCCCTTTTGTCTCATATAAAATGCGTTTCGCTTATTTGTATTACTAACGTTTCCTCCAAAGTCAATTTCCAATCCAATCAGCATTCCGTATCACAATAAAACCAGATATGAACTTGTTATTAATAATACAATCACAGTTCAGATTCCATTACGGCCTGGTGTAGTATATGACCTGTCTGATACCGATCACGGAAAAAAATTCGGATCGCTTTCAGAGGAAGAATGTGGCCATTATTATACTTTAAGAAAACCTTCTGTTTCGACATGAAATGGGGTTGCGGCACTAGTTCTTTCAACAAAAGATCCGCATCCCGAGTTTTTTTAAATCTATTTAAAATTGGTATTATATCCTAAATGGTCATTATTTTACACTGCACTGGATTCATTAAGGAATAATATATCATCAGATAGACTGACAGTTATATTAGTCCGTGTATGGATCGGTTGTGTTGTCAAGCAGTATTTTAACTCATGGATATGTCATTGAGAGTCTGAGACTAACTGAAGCAGAGAGAGTGAGACGGACGGATGGATAAATACAAAGAGAGAGAGAGAGAGAGAGTAATGAGAAATGAGACAGAGACTGGGCGGGGCAGGTAGGCAGACAGGCAAACATTGTTATTCTTACGTTATTACCAACAAACTGAAATGCCCATCAGATTTATAAAAAAAAAACTTTTATGTGACGGTATCCTTTAAAACACATATATTTCAGGCTGGATTAAGTTGAGTGTCGTTCAATTCTGAATCCGAATGGTTATGGTACCTACACTTTTAAATAGCTTAATCAAGAATGGTTCCCGACATTATTACAATGTCTTATTATCAAAGCGGACTAGAAATGGCCTTATTAATGTCCATTTTTTAGGTTTATTGCGTTGCCTTGTTCGATTGTGGGCGCTATCTGCCAGAAATGTGTCCCCACAGACGTGATACTAGAATGCCAAATATGGGCTAATGTTTGAAATACGTTAGGCCATATTGCATGCTGGCGTTTGAGTACCAGGGAATATAATTATCTTAATTAATGTAGTCATTGGTAACGGGGCCCTGGTGGGACAAATGTGATGTTCAACTGGAGCAACATGCTTAAAAAAGCAATTCCAAAACAATAGTTATACAAGATGTTTAGCATTGTCCAAATCTTCACACGTGTACATGTATAATGATGCGCCATTTGGAAACGCGCTGTAATATATAGCAAAAGGTCCATAAGTATAGCTGACTTTAGTTAAATTTCGTCATGCTTCGAATAAAATGATTTGACAGAGGTAGCTCAATTGATAAAATGTCATGACGCTGCTTGCGTTGCTGATGTTAACGTTCATATATAAGTTTATTATTATTATTATTAGTAGTAGTAGTAGTAGTAGAAGTAGTAGTAGTAGTATTGCTGTTGCTGCTGCTGCTGCTACTACTACTACTTCTACTACTACTACTACTACTACTACTACTACTACTACTACTACTACTACTTCTTCTTCTTACTACTACTACTTCTACTACTACTCTACTACAACTACTACTACTACTACTACTACTACTACTACTACTACTACTGCTATTACTACTACTTCTACTACTACCTACTACTTCTACTACTACTACTACTACTACTACTACTACTTCTACTTCTACTACTACTACTACTACTACTACTACTACTACTACTACTACTACTGTTGCTGCTGCTGCTGCTGCTACTACTACTACTACTACAACTACTACTACTTCTACTACTACTACTACTACAACTACTACTCTACTACTACTACAACTACTACTACTACTACTACTACTACTACTACTACTACTACTACTACTACTACTTCTACTACTACTTCTAAAACTACTATGAAACATATAAATATAAGGCATATGATTAACTACTAGATCTAAAGCTCCACCTTCATCACGTGGTTACTCATTTACAACAATATTTGATAAATGCTATACATAGATTTAAAATTGAAAATCTTTATAAATATAACGCTCTATATAAAACTACATTTATCATTAAAGAAAACTCTTGAAATCACATGTCCATGTGGGATATTTGCAGCCAGCCTGAACCATTACATATGTATAAGTATCCGATAATTGCACAATCCCCATTAGTCACCACGTGCTTACTTGTTTAGTTACTTATTTATACGTCTGATCCCACAGGGACATTGTGGCAGTACAAAATTAAATAAAAGAGACGTAATGGATTGTCCAATCCTTGATTACACTGATTGAGTCTCTATTGTTTGATGTTGTCTTTGAGTCCTTTTGATAAGTAAATAGGACAGACGGACAGACAGTATGTGTACCATTTTTCTATTTCATTCCGAATCAAAACAACGTGACACCCGGCGGTTCAAGCGTTTTTTATTTGAGTTATGCTGTCTTGCTACCAGACTTATAGTTATTTCCTGTCTCGTCGCAGCACTATTAAAGGACATTTTTTTTATTTATTTACTCATTTATTATGTTTTGACCGCTTCACTGCACATGTCCGTTTTAAAACTGAGCAAGGGCTTTTTTTAAACAGACATGTGTAGTGAAGCCGTCTAATGTTATGAAAAAAATAGAACGGTCTGTTGTTGTTTTGTTGTTGCTGTTGTTGGGGTATTTTTGTGGGGCGGGTGGCCGGTGCAAAAATATGACGAATGAGGTTAACATAAAATATCGTGCAAAACATTTATCTAGACAATTTGTGTTTACTTCGGGGCAAATGACAAGTAACATTCTGAAACATCAACGAATTATGGAGCCGGAATTTTTGGGTGACAGATTGTTATAATCGGTGCATGCATACTAAAGAAAGTGTATTCACAGACGTGTAGTGTTTTTTCAACATCGGATATAATCTTGGTCATACGCAACGCTTGCTTTTCTAAAAGACAAACGTCTTGACAAGTTTGACCGAGAATAAAAGTACTTTTTCGCGATAATCGGATAATGTTTTTGATTGGTTGATTCAAACACTCGGACTACCTCGGAGATTTCCTTAGTATTTCAAAAGAGTATCGTTTGGGTGTTTATTTCTATATTCATTATTTTCATATTATTAGATGTTTTCTATTTTCCGCCCGAATAAATAGCTTTTTTAAATTTTATTGTAACATAACCATTGCAGAGGTGTGCTTGTTTCAGCCAATCAGATCCTACTTCCAGATTCAAATATTTTTTTTTTCTGCACAACTTATCAAGACATTTATCTTTTAGAAAAGCAAGCGTCGAGACTACATCTGACACTAACTAGTTATTGCATTATTTCATAAATGCCTGGGAAATTAATTATTTTGATGATAAAACAATTTATTTCCATTAGCTTTATTTTCGTTGTCATGGAGATCTTCAATTAAATAATCGTTACATTTTATTCTACCCACCCTCCATGCATAATTAATGATTCTTATAAGTAAAAAGTAGTCGTGTCAATAAATTCACATGTCAATGAGTGTAACATTATAGAGGAATACAGAAATCTTGATTATTTGTTATGTGAGTCGATTTTGCCTAGAGATATAATAGAATACTTGTAAAATAATTTGCTCTAAGAAACTAATAAATGGATAAATATGATTTCATACCTTCGTGTATCTTATATGTCAACGTAAATATAATTCGTATTTGTATTCATTGACAGACAAATCTAATAAGAAAGTAAGGTGTGCATACTGTACCGTCATACGTATTAGTAAATCATAAATATGTTTAACCGGCATACATATACAGTCATTCTTTCTTAAGAAGCTAGTCAGGGGAAGGAGCAAAAGTGACCTTTTTAGACAGGTGGTTGCTTAATACAGGTTACTTTGTTCCGAAAGCGAAGAAATGGGAATAGTGAATGTGGCTGTTTAAGACAAGTGGCTGCTTAATAGAGGTGACCACTTACTCAGGTTTTACTGTAAATAGATTTTACCAATGTTTACATCAGTAAATTCTACCGCAGTACATACAATTATGTTAACAACATACGTATACAAGTATATTTTACCAACATACATACAGGTGTATTTTACCAACACACATACAAGTATATTTTACCAATATACATACAGGTGTATTTTACCAACATATATACAAGTTTATTTTACCAACAAACATACAAGTATATTTTACCAACATACATACAAGTGTATTTTACCAACATACATACAAGTTGTTGTTTGCTGATATACATATAAACAAATTATTACGACAAACACAAAAATAAATGTTACAAACATATATAAGAAAACTATAACTAGTCCATTTGAAATTTTAGATCCTGCTCAATCTTTGGATTGACTGATTGAATATTTAGCGTCATTTTTATCCCACCTAGTGCTAACAGACGATCTGTTATCTTACAAGTAGCTGATAACATTCCCACTTGAATCAGAAGTGAGAGACGAATGATAATGAGACACAATGTCCTATATCAATCATCACGGAGACTGTTACCGGGCAGAGATACGAACTCACGACCGCTGTGTTGAGAGTCTGACGCGTAAGCGACTGGGCTAATCAGGCCTTGAATATGGGCTATTGTTGTCACTGCACATTCATAAACAATCTCACTTAACAGTTAGAGATTTGAGAAGGTTTGGTTTTGTTTCCAATGATTTTTCCCAGATGGCGTCACTAAATCTGTTTGCGTCAGCGCCACCTAGTAATAACACAATGGGTTAGTTTCATGTTGAAGGACGAAAGACGAAACACAAATGTCAATATCATATAAATCACGTGACTAAATATAAACAGACTGGATCTTAAGCGTATGTTTTGTTATTTCTTTCAAACATATTTTACGTGCTCATAGAAACACTAGTTTCAGTTTTACAATGTTGTACATGATAATTGCAGTTTAGAGTGCGGTGACTAATCCACTGAAATACGTTTGTCGTGTTTTCTCACACACGGTGTACTATCAAATCTCGCATCTATCGACGTGCCTTCAAGAATGAGCCGCCCATGGCGATTTAATTTTACAATGAAATTGCATTAGCGAAAAAGTGTATAAACAAATACCCCCACTGCATATAATGTCGTAATTGAACAATATGATTGCTATCAGTTAATTACAGTTGCACATCTTTATAACTACTAATTATTGACGGAAATGCACCCCCTTCGTTACGTCGTGGGTCATAGGTTATTCGTGTATACATCGTGTACACGGGCATAACTAGTATTGAGTTTATTTTGTGATAAATACAATAATTTATTTTTTTTCCACATCGTTTAATTTCCTGTATTCAACATAGATTATTCAAATTATGGAATTACACAAAACGATTATTGTTAATAATTAACGCGTGTTGATGATGATATTAAAACGACGGCTACAACGATCTCTTTAATAAGCCAGGATTTATTTGTTTTAAGTTAGTAAATTACTTGATAACAAACACATCCTCTAATGGAGGACGTGTTCAGTGAGTTGACCCGACCTAAATACGACCCGGATGACGCCGAAGAATATGAACAGTACGAGGGAGTTTTGTTACCAAGACTATCACTTGGAATTTCTACTCTTTTTTTTATAGAATATGTCCAGTATATTTATTATATTAGCTAGTCATTAAATACTATTAATTTTAAAACGTGTAGTGGGGCAGACCTGGTAAAATGTATAAAATGAACATAACGTTGTGATCACCAAATGTTGGGTCAGACCAAGAAAAACAACATTTTTACCCAATAATACCCAATTATGGGCGGGGGGGGGGGGGGGGGATATTTACTCATGATACATGAATGGGCACATGGTACGCTGAATATGAGTTCTCCGTGATTGATAAAGTTGAGCATAATATTTCTCATTTTTATCTAAAGCAATACTACAACACGCATGTTAACATACATTTTTTGTGATAATTTTCATTTTAGATCATGATGAATAATGTTTTAACTGCATAAAAATATTTTATTACTTTCATTTTACGATTTAACATCCTTAAATGTGACTATTGCACGTCAGCCTGGTTGATGTCAAGTTTTACTAAAGCAACAAATGGAAAAACATAACAATTCTTCAGAATATATCATAATCTGATATTGTCTTCTACTAAAGAAGCAGGAACACCATTAACACTTACAGACGCTATATATCTGAAGTTATATAACTCACTTTTAATCTCGTTTTAAATCTCGTTTCAAATCTCGATTATTTATACCTTCCTTCAAAACGTCTTCAAAAGACATACACTATCTAGAAAACTTACACTTTCAAATTAAATATCGTTCAAAATCTCGTTTATTTACATGTATGCATTCCTCCTAGACGTCTTCAAAAGACACAAAATATCTAGAAAACTTACACTTTAAATCTAAAACTCTTTCCAAATCTCGTTTATTTAAATGTATGCATTCCTCCAAGACGTTTCCAAAAGACACAAAATATTTAGAAAACTTACACTTTAAACTAAATCTCGTTCCAAATCTCGTTTATTTACATGTATTCATTCCTCCAAGACTTCTTCAAAAGACACATCATCTAGGAAGCTTATTTACTTTAAAACTAAATCTCGTTTCAAATCTCGTTTCAGGCTTGACAGCGTTCTGGGTAGTTTCGCGACCTATGCACGGCTGAAAGGCCGATATGACGATGATTGGATAGATCGACTCAACCACTTGTACACCACAATCATCTTCATCATCTTTACAATCGTCGTCAGGTGAGTGATCATCTTCTCTTGTAAACAATCTTCTCTTGTAAACAATATACGTGTGTAGCTATCAACCACGATCGTCGTCAGCTGAGTGATCATCTTCTCTTGTAAACAATATACGTGTGTAGCTATCAACCACGATCGTCGTCAGGTGAGTGATCATCTTCTCTTGTAAACAATATACGTGTGAAGGTATCAACCACGATCGTCGTCAGGTGAGTGATCATCTTCTCTTGTAAACAATATACGTGTGTAGCTATCAACCACGATCGTCGTCAGGTGAGTGATCATCTTCTCTTGTAAACAATATACGTGTGTAGGTATCAACCACAATCGTCGTCAGGTGAGTGATCATCTTCTCTTGTAAACAACATACGTGTGAAGGTATCAACCACAATCGTCGTCAGGTGAGTGATCATCTTCTCTTGTAAACAATATACGTGTGTAGCTATCAACCACGACCGTCGTCAGGTGAGTGATCATCTTCTCTTGTAAACAATATACCTTTTGTTGTCAAAAGGATCGTTTACTATGATATCAATTTCAAAGAAAAATACTAGATGTATATATATTGCTGGTGTTTTTAGATGAACATTGCTAATGTATTTGCCTACCTCTCTTTTATTATCTCTCTCACACACACTTTCTCTCTCTTTCTCTTTCTCTATCTCTCTCTCTCTCTCTCTCTTTCTCTTTCTCTCTCTCTTTCTCTCTCTCTCTCTCTCTCTCTCTCTCTCTCTCTCTTTCTCTATGTCTATCTCTGTCACACACTTTTTCTCGCTTTCTCTCTCTCTCTTTCTCTCTCCCTCTGTCTGTCTGTCTGTCTGTCTGTCTGTCTCTCTGTCTCTCTGTCTCTGTCTCTGTCTCTCTCTCTCTCTCTCTCTCTCTCTCTCTCTCTCTAAAGGCGTGTTAGATATATATTTTAACACTAAAGCATCCGGTCACATCTGCCGTCCTTGTGTTATAATGGCCAAGGCTTAATGGTTTAGCATGCACTAATGATACAAACCGGAAACACCGGTTTACTGCGTAACGTAAGAAGTACGCCAATTCTCAGCGGTGTCTCTGGTTGTTCTCAAACGTAGAAATATAATGGCAATATGGAAACTAGAATAGAAAAGAGTAAAATATTGAAACTCAAACAATGGGAAGATGTTATTTTATATTTTATTTTGAAACAGACTATGCAATTGAGCGTTTACATATTGACACGGCAGTTCAACCATTCCTTTTTTATCTATAAAAATTTGGCCCGCTTAGCTCAGTCGGGAACGCGTTTGACTAGCAAATCGTGTGGTCATGAGTTTCAATCCGCGCCCAGCCACAATCTCGACCTTGATGTTTGATATACGACATTACGTCTCATTGTCATTCGCCTCTCACAACTGATTAAAGTGAAAACGTAATCAGTTATTTGCGGAAATGGATGTGCTTGAGTATTGGTTAACCTCCGAAAGTCCAAGAAAAGAGTGCTGGGTTTTTAAAATCCTCCGAAGCATAATTCTGCCATAAGTTAACGCTGTTTTCTTTAAAAGTCAAACCTTCAGTGAATGTCACAAAGGCAATTAGTCAGCTGCAATTATTCAGCAGAAAATGCAGCCCGTCTAATTTGTAGACTTTGAAAAGAAGTTCACCGTCCTCATTTCTGCTGGCGTAAGACTGTATTAACAATTACTTTTCCATCTTTCAAATCGTACTTATAAATTAGAAACCATATATAGACTGGTAAGACTGCTTAAGATGCAAATTGTAGTTTTTATTGAATAACTTCATATTCCAGTTTTTTGTTATTTTATACTTCTACATTTCTGATACAGCTGTGATGTTTTTTTACACATTTCAACTTTTCAATCAATCAATCTAATGTTCTGCAAACAATGACTTAGTATTTGTCTTCATCAACGCTTGCATTTTCAAAAGACAAACGTCTTCACATTTTTTTCTTTGAAAAAAAAAACACAATGAAACGGAATTCAAATAAAGTTTCTGACTGGTTTAATAAAACAAAAGGACTGTCTCTCAGACGAGTATCGTTTTGCTGTTTTTTCCTCTTTTGTTTCTTTTTCATGCTTATTACATGTTTTTTTTATATATAAAAAGAAGATATTTACAATGGCTTTCATGGAAATCAAGTAATTTTGCCGTTGTGTTTCAACATCATTCGTTAAAATTGTCTGTTTACATCAGCCAATCAAATCATATTTTCTGATTCATTGTTTATATGCACAAAGTTGGCAAGACGCTTGTCTTTATCAATTCAAGCGTCGACGGTGAGCAAGACTAGTAATTGCTTATTTAAACTAGCAGACTGGTTCGTAAAGTACCTGATGTGGGTTTTTTCAGTACTGACTGACTCATCTTATTATATTTTCATAGACTGCTTCCTATACCGATATATATAAATATATATATATATATATATATGCACATATACCAATGTTGCTTCAGACAACGTATATTCTGCTAAAAATCCATTGATCAGGGAAAGTGTAACTCAGCAAACTGCTTACTCATATATACATTTATGGTTCAAAAATAGAAAAAATTCTCAAAACAATCATCTTTCTTATCTTTGAGTTGTCGTCTGGGTCTGCTGAGGTCAGAGCACGTTCTAGCAATTGTCTCACTTCTCATTATTATTGTTGTCATATCAGACTATTTATGTTTCTCTTCTGAATCCCGGCTGCACCTGATTTCGCTACATTGCAACTGTGTGTGTTTTTTCTGCGAAGGTTGTGCAGTTTTGTTAAGCAGGGCCACTGCACATTGTCTGTAGGGGGTATTTTTCAGAATTTTTTAGTCTGTTTGTTTCTCTATATCAAAGCAAAATAGATACTGTATCTTGATTGTAGAACGGTTCTAGCTCTCACTTTTGGATAAATCCTATAGCAGTCAATTCAATTCAATTCAATATCCTTTATTCACTCAATTCACAAAAATACAGGAAATCACGAGGACGTGCAAAATTTCAAAGTGTTTAGGCTTATATAATATGGTTAATCACGTATACAACATGCATTTGAACACATCTTAAACGTATAACATAGAAAAGGTGCATCACATTCGTCAAGTTTACTGGGAGAGTTCCAAGAAAAACATAATATTATTCCATATATTCAACATTTTCTATTTGACAATACACGTACATTTCAGTCGATTTCCTTGTTATTGAAATATTAACATCTGCTATTCAACAAAGGATAACAAATTATAAAATTAAACATCGAAATACATATGATGGCAACAATAATCAATAGGAATTTTAGTAGAGCAATTGTTTTACATATCAACCGGAAGTCAATGTCATTTGCTTAAATAATTCTCACATATTATAGTCTTGGTCATATGCGACGCTTGCTTTTCTAAAAGACAACGCCTTGACAAGTTCGGCCGAGAATAAAACTCATTTTTATTTAGCGAAAATCGAAGTTTTTGATTGGTTGATTCAAATATTCGGACTACCTTGGAGATTTTCATATTATTTCAAAAGAGTATTGTTTGGATGTTTGTTTCCATTGCACGAAGTGAAACTGAACTATCACAATGATATACCCTTTTCCTAGTCTTGTTCAAATGCGACGCTTGCTTTTCTAAAAGAAAAACGTCTTGACAAGTTCGGCCGAGAATAAAAATGATTTTTTATTTCGCGAAAATCGAATTACGTTTTCGATTGGTTGATTCAAACAATCGGACTACCTCGGAGTTTTCAATAGTATATCAGAAGAGTATTGTTTGGATGATTATTTCTATATTTATTTTTTTATATTATTAGATATGTTCTTTGGCAAAGATCTGTACAAGATAACTGCCATAACTTCCGTCCGAATAAATAGTTTTTAATTTTTATTATAACATAACCATTGCAGAGGTGTGTTTGTTTAAGCCAATCAGATCTTACTCCAAATCCAAACAATTCTTTTGCACAACTTGTCAAGACGTTTGTCTCTTAGAAAAGCAAGCGTCGCATATGATAAAGACTAACACGGTTATATGCATAGTACCACCATTAGAAAGGAATAATGGCGGTTATAAATAATCCGTGTTTCTTCTACTTTAAAAATGCATTTTTTGAGATGTTTAGTTAAAGGGACTAGTATACTTAAGGTGTGTATTTTAACATACTGCACAAATATGCTGAATATAAGGCATAGTACCACAATTGAAAAAGTAACTGCTTCCGTGGTGTAGTCGCATAATTGCGGTTATAAATAATCCGTGTTTCTTCTTTAAAAATGCATTTTCCTTATTTTAATGATCTTTTTTTAATGGCATTATTGGTGCATTTTGGACATTTTGAAAGCATTGTCATGTTTGAATTGTGAATTTAGAAAAAAAAGTTGATGCTTGGGAATTGGGGTATGAATACATGCTTTCGGAGGTCTACTTTCACTTTGTAAACAGTTTACACAGTGAGCAGAAAATAAATCTCTTATACGACACATGACCCCTACATCATCATCATATTTTGGTAGTGTAGAGGTTGACAAACAGTAAAATATAAGTTTCACTTCTTTCATTTTGGGTCTCTCTCTCTATGAATGACAAGACTTCAAACTTTTATTATTTACTACAGAAGAAAGAACAAAACAACAATGGTGGGGTTACACCTCCACGAGGGTTGAATGACGTCACAGTTTGTTAAGCGTTAAACCACTACGAGTTGTTTTCATTGGGTGATTGGCAGACGTGATTCGGAAGATATTTGTTTGCGTCTTTTGGTATTTTAATGTGTAACTCTTCATTACGCTCTTAGGACGCTGAAAAGTTTATGTTTACGGTTAGTTTCATGTTGAAAAACGAAAAACCAAACATGAATGGCAAACTATTTTCAGACTGCCATTATAACGGTATAAAACCGTCAAACTGGAAAGTAAACAATTAAAAAAGAAATTTTTGAACAACAAGTACTTTATTCGACACACATCATTAACTTTGCTGCCTTAATTTTTCATGAACCATTAATCACACGGAAACAGAGTCACAAACGTTGCGAAACACTTGGTCGTCCTTTGGTAACAGCACATTTCAATAACCCATAACATCGCCATATCCTCGTCCAAATAATCCATGGTCCTTTGAAAAAGGCAGTTACTCGATCAATATGGCTTATATATATATGTTAAACAAATATCAAACAAGTGTATAAGTTAGTGTATATTTAATACTTTTTAACAAAATAGAGTGGTTGTGGAGAGTGAATGCTGATATTTTTAAGGATCAAACTTAACTCAACGAACAACCTTATTTTCAACCAACTACTTGCAAGTAATTATTCTTGGTGCACATATGCAAATGTGGCATTACAGTTCATTGATATTCTTCGGTTTCATTCAATGAATTATTTATCACTTTACTTAGCCCATGATATGATTTGAACATTATATACAGTCAAACCTGTCTTAAGCAGCCAGTTAAGGGAAGGAGTAAAAGTGGCTTTTTAAGACAGGTGGTTGCTTAATGCAGGTTAATTTGCTCTGAAAACATAGAAATTGGAAAGAGCAAATGTGGCTGCTTGAGACAAGTGACTGCTTAATAGAGGTGGCCACTTACACAGGTTTGACTGTACATGTAAGTTTAAAGAAGCAGTTGCCATACAAATCGGACATATGAAGATTTTAGACTGTAGAACGAAACCAACTCTCCCCGCGTCAGTCCGTTACATAGCCGTGAGTGCGTTCATTGGTCAGTTGCGAAAGCCTAATGATGTTATAGATTTGGTGAGTGTTAAATTGCTATGAATTGCGAGACAGGCGCAGCATTTCCTGCTTTTTAGCTCGCCGGGACGAAGTCCAAGGAGAGCTATTGTCATGACCGCTGCGTCGTCGTCGTCGTCGTCGTCGTCGTCGTCTGTAGACACCCAGGTTAAACTTTTGCGTTTAAGTTTAAGATATCTATGCAACCACTTATTGGATGTGAATGAAATTTCGCATGTGTGTTTGTGTGCATTTTGGCACAGTTATGGCCCTTTTTGGACACCCAGAGGCGAGCTTTGTTATCTCCTGACAACTCTTGTTTAATTAGGGTTTAAACAGACCTGATTCGGCAGGTAAAAAAATTATACTATATGATTTTTTTGTTGGGAAACCATAAATTACTGGTGCCTTGCCTAATTGACTAACGTTATGTTGAATTATACCAGTTTTTGCCAATATAATAATAGGTATAATATGTAATTATTTTCAGCACAAAAACGTCATTGCTGGAGCCCTGCTTAGTTTAATAGATTGATAATAATACTAAATTAAAAATTAAACAGTTATTTCTAAATCTTCTAGATTTTCTCCCTCAGTCTGCTTCAAAGACAATCCTCAATGATGTTTTATTCCCGAGCCGCTTATCCTTGAGTTTAGGTTTGAAGGCAAACCTAATGCATAATCATAATCATAGCTTTTATGAGGTGCAAGCCACACTAGAATATTCTCTGGAAAGATATGATTATCTCACAGATTTACTGGACTATTGATAGAGATGTATATAGTTTAAGTGAAACGCTGTTTCATCTTTACCAAATTGGGGGAGAAATAGCGGAAAGGGTCAAAACGGGGTGTCAGAATTAGATATCTTACTTCCTCTAATTTACAGCGTGCCTACAATTTTCTCATGTTTTGTATTATCAGTGATATCCTTCTGGTATCATAGGCAATTTATCAGATTTCACAAGAAACCGTTTTAGGAATATTACATGGAATTGTGTTTGTGATTTCAAGGACGAAATTGTCTGGTTTGATTTATTGATAAACTTATATGATTTTCCATACGGAAATCTATTTCAAACCTACCACAGATGTATGTGTTTGGGTTACCACTGACATCGTGTCTGGGAAACCGTCGGATAACGTATCTGATTTTCCATGTGGAATCTTGTCCAAAATACCACAAAGAAACGTGTTTTGGTTACAACTGACATCGTGCCTAGGATACTTTTAGGAAACCTATCTGATTTTCCATACGGAATCTTGTCCTAAATGTCGCAGAGAAACTTGTTTGTGTTACCTCAGATATTCCGTGATACCTTCGGGTTCATCTGGTTTCCATAAATACCAGACAAACTTGTCTGAATTACAAAGAGATAATTGTCTGTGAGTAGCGTGACTATACACAGAACATAGTAAATGCTGTAGAACGAATCCAGCTTTACCGATTGGGTCCGTTAAATAGCAATGTTGGGAAAGCCACTATTGTGCACGCTGATTGGTCATTTACTTCAGGGAAGTTTGAATGACGTCACAATTTAGTAAATGAATTGTGGGACAGGCATGTAATTCCCTGCCATTTTTATTGGGCTTTAATAGACCTGATTCGGGAGAGATGACTGGTTCTCGGTTAGATGAGAGGCATAGCAAATACTATAAAACGGGCACAGCTCCCCCCGCCTGTGTCCGTCACAAAGCAGTGAGGTTTTGGCAAATTTGAATGACGTCATAGTTAAACATACATATATACATAAAGAGTATAGCTAAAACAACATTATGGCTCATATAATTGAAATGTGTGATGTCTTTAACAATATTATTTGTTTGTTTTCAGCATAAAACAATGAATTGTCTGTTATTGTATCATATTTTATGCCATTAATGACGGTTTGTATTTATTTTCAGCGTCAAAAAGGTGTGTTTGGGAACCACCTCATTGCTGGTGCCCAGTCCAATTTACAGGCGCTAGAGTGACTGAATTATACCAAATTCGTGGTGTCATTAACAATACTATGCATTATTTTTTTTCAGCACAAAACAGTATGTTGGGGAACCAATCCATTGCTGGTGTCCAGCCCAATTTACAGACGCCATGGTGGATTATACCAACAATGTATGCTGGGTATCGAATACATACTTCGTGCACTTTGATAATGAATTACCCAAATTTGAATACGCGAAAAAAGAAACGGAGATTGGATATTACCAATGGGTGCCGATGATTCTTCTGTTTCAAGCCCTTCTTTTTAAGGTAAACATGATTAATTAAATCTTGTTTTCATGTCAAAAGTTCACATGTATACAATCGTTCAATTTCGGGAATTTCCGGATATACCGTGTCATTGCTGTTTCAGTCATTTTTGCCTACGTCCGATAATTATTTCGAACGTAGGCAAAAATGACCGAGAGTTTTTTGTGCTTTTATATAATTGAAATACGACATTGTGTCTCATTATCATTCGACTCAGCGCTGATTCATGTGGGAAAGTTATCAGTTACTTGCGGAGATTAGGTGAGCTCGAGTACTTGTTTACCTTCCAGGATCCCAGGAAACAGTGGTTAGGTTAACTGATCGTCTCTTAGCCCTCGATTGCATAAAATGACGCTAAATATTCAATCAAGCAATCAATTAAATTGTAAATGTCTTCAATGTTGTACCTGGATACTTGATAGGGATGTCAGTGATGAATTGAATCACGGTGGTTTCTCTAACTTCTCAGATACAAAGTTGCTTCGTTCACATAACGGTTTCCTGGTCGTTGAATTATTGAAAGTGTAATTATACGTTTTACTTGCTTAGTGGCTCTCTTTGACAATGTGATATTAGGCACTGGCTCAGGCTCATTTATCTCTCACAAATGAGGCCGTGGCACTGAACCCGTTTCGTTCCATGTTTTTATATGCTACAGTCTGCCAGTGAATGGCAGAAGAACTGTGTTGTTTTTTTTCTCAGATTTCTTTTTAAGAATTGCTCATAACGTTACAATAAAACCGGTTATCACATATAACATATTATATGTCGAAAGTGACGTTCAACCCCCTTAGCCTTAAGCATCGTTGTTGTTGTTGTTGTTGTTGCTGTTGTTTTTTGGTGTTTTGTTGTTGTTGCTTTATTACCATACTCTTAAGGGAGGAAGTGTGCAAGTGAGTAAATTAGACAAAAACACTTAAGTTCGCCATTAAAACTTCAGAATTCAAACGTTTATTTCAGAGCATAAAGCAGTGGTGTGCAAAGTTACATAAAACACGTAAATGCTGCTTTGTCATGGAACAATCCCATACATCTAGCAATTACTTTGATCGATAGCGGACAAGGCGATTGTTTCGTAAAAAATAAAATGGTTACAGGAGGTCCTATTATATACCGTTGTACCCGAGGAATTAATAGTTGAATTGTGTATGCTATATAAATCTGTCAGTTCTCTATGATTGGAAACGGTGCGTTTCGTAAAACATCCACAGCCGTCTTAATCGGTCTGGCTCAAGTTGTATCGAATCGGTATAATTTATTTAAGTGTAATTATTCTGAAATACGCATGTCTGTTCGTCTCTATAATGGAAGCGGTATTTCAACCTGGCATTTTAATACTATATATCTTATTTTAAGCGTCTAAACCTTAATGCGGATTGGTATTCCAGCGGTCACGTTCATGACGTACAGTCGAAAATGATCATGTGGATCTGCCAGACGATGTGATTGGTGTTTAGTTATTTAATCATACAATGTAAAATATCACTTGACATTCTCATTTCAATTTCAAGAGACATAATTCATCACAAACTCGATAATTTTCAATGAAACATCACATCTATTCCCAAAGTAACACCTATTATTTTACCTCAATGGCTCCAATTTCAGTTTTAGATTGTCTGGTAAAATATGTGTAATTTGCTTGTTTGACAGGCATCAGATCATTTACAATTTACATCGTATTGCATTTGGAAATAAAAGAAATATGAGTCCATTCGATTTGCTATATATCAAAGTAGCATTTTTTGTTTAAAAGTAAAATTGTTATTGATAGACATGTGTTTATTGCATATTTCAGGTTCCGTGCATTTTATGGAGAATCTTAACAGCGTCTGCCGGTGTTAATCTGGACAAAATAGTGACATTAGCAGCCGAAACGCAATACATTTCCCCGGAAGAACGCGAACGAACGATCCGCCATATTGTGAAATATATGGACAGGTGGCTGGAGAATGCTCGTGAATATAGATCCGGGTGCTTTATAAGAATTCGCCAAACGATATCAAAGTTCTGTTGTATAGTGTGCGGCAAAAGATACGGCAACTATTTAGTAACCATATATATGTTTATAAAACTTCTGTACATGACTAATGCCGTTGGGCAACTGTTCATACTAAATGAGTTCCTGGGAACCAACTATAACGCGTATGGATTTGAAATCATGGGGAAACTATCACGTGGTGAAGACTTTGAGGAAAGCCCGCGTTTTCCACGTGTGACAATGTGTGATTTCAATGTACGACAGCTTCGTAATGTACAGGCATACAGCGTTCAGTGTGTTCTGCCAATAAACCTGTTCAATGAAAAGATATTCATGTTCATATGGTTTTGGCTGGTAGCAGTTTCCGTTTTGAGCACCGCAAACTTTCTTATTTGGGCCTATATAATGATCTTCAGACAGCATCGGATACGTTATATGAAAAAGTTTCTGAGAGTTAATGACTGCTATAAGTCAGAACTTGATAAAAAGATGGCGGTGAAATTCTGTGAACAGTATCTTCGGCAAGATGGTATATTTGTGCTAAGACTTGTGGGTAAAAATGCAAACGATGTATTAGTGTCAGAGTTAATTGTCCAACTTTGGCATTACTACCGGAACAAGCCGTTGTTTAAACATGCAAACCAAATATCGGACGACAACTCAAACGTTTGACTAACCGTTCGAAAACTTCTCGGAATTTTAAAAGCTCAACAACACGTCCTGAGTGAGAAAACTGAAGCAGAACTCACGGAACTTATCGAAAATGACAGACACATTCCGAATGGTGTCGTCCATTCCAGTTTCTGTGAAACGGAGTTGTAGGCACGTCGTATCGATTACTGAACGGTATATATCGTGTGAAACTATTCGTAGAAAACCAGTATATACGTTTAGTTATTTAGTTGTTTTGTAAATGAATTAGTACTTAGGAAAAGTTTAAGTTCCGGCAGCAGGAAATATCATTTTGAAAATGTGGGAGAGATTGCGACCCCATTGTCAGATGGGAAGTTGCGATTGTGACACAGTTACAACATTAAGCGTTCGCACAGACCACAGTATACGGACGGTATACGAGTCAAAGACCACACATCTGCACTCATCTCATCTATAATAGAAACAACAACTTATACAAATAGAACATATCATTCTAGAATTCTAGAATATGTTAACATAAACCACGTGACTGTGTGTGAATGTAGCCAATTATTGAAGGGTATTTTAGTATACACAGTGTTGTAAAAGATCGTAAATATGCACGAATAAAATAATACCATATCACAATTTACTCATAAATGCAAATACACACGGAGTATGCATGGTGCATATATGCTACTGTGCATAGAGACAGTGAAAACGTATAACGTTCACGGTAAATGCAACGTTCTATATGGTTTGCAAATACATTAACGCAATGTGTACATTGTTTCTGTTGTTTGCTTCAGGTTGCCATAAACAATGTGGCAATCATATCACGACGGGATCTCCCCGAACAGTTGATAAACGCTGCTAAACCGCTGTATCATGCCGCAGATAGTTATTATGGCATGGTACCCCACCCAGTCACATAATACAGTCACCGGGCCGAGTAGTCCCAAAAGATTCGAGTTTCGAGCTAGAATGCTGCTAGTAGGCTATCATATTTAACATTATTTCGTATGACCGAAATCGTTTTTAAAAGGCCTTCTGAAAAAATGGAGATCCCAAACAGTGTCATGTTCCCTTTATCAACAAACACATGGGGTGATGGTGTAATCAATTGTTCCAGGGATGTAACCGGGGACGGTTAGCTCAGTCAGTAGTCTGTCACGGCTGATTCAAATGGGAAAGTTATCAGTTACTTGTGGAGATGGATATGCTCAAGTACTGTTCAACCTCCCAGGATCACAGAAAATAGTGGTTATGTTAAATGATCGTCTGTTAGCCATCGATTGCATAAACATGACGCTAAATACTCAAACAATCAAACATATAGCGACATATACTATCGCGCTAACTGCTTGTCTTATTCTTAAATAAAATTTGAAAATGGTGTAAAATTGTCAATATCATAAAACCAACACAATCGCGAATTCAGCTAAATTCATCAAAATCGCGAAAATAATAAAAATTTTCAAATAACGCGAAAGACCCAATAATCATGAAAATCGTGAATATTTAAAATAGATTTCCCCTCACAATTGACCCGGCGGTGTTACATGGTTATATGGTAGAAAACATAGACTGTAGTTTATCTTGAGAATGTATTTGCATTTTTACATTTTTTTTCTATTGATGTTTTAATTATGTCCCGATATTTCATGCGTGTATATAATAATATATCAATACACAGCTTTCATATATTAAAATGTGTAAGTATTTTAAAATGCATAATACATGCATGTGGATGTACCTATAGAAGTTTTCAAGTATATGTGTATTATGTTACATTTATAATAATCTTATTAACTATATGATACTTAATTACTATATGCATGTGTCTACAATATAATAATATAAATGCTTTCCGCATGCTAGTAAGTTGTTTTTTAACATTTACCTTGTCAATTCAACGTGTTTTATTATTCATATAGTTGTTTTCTCTACTGACTCGTTAATGTTTTTGCATATAAAAGAGTGCACATGAAATCAATACAGAGTATTAAACATTTAAAATATAGATGTCTCAGGCGAACAAACAAGATATTTCTTCCGAATGTCTTGATTTTTGTTTCCCAGTGTAATAATGCAAGTCATACGATCTCGTTCAATCTGTCACACGTGTGTAGATTTTATGGACACCGGGTCCGCAGAGCATTTCGTCTAATCTTTATTTTATTTCTCTCTGCAATTTCATACGGTCACGTCATGTAAGCCCATCCGCAACAAATCGTGCAATTCCGTCACACTTCGGAATTTTTCCGTCACACCTCGGAATTATGCCGATCTCTGCAATAATGAACTAAGCTTTCTGAGAGACCCTCTATTCTGTTTCCTAACTCGCTGACAAACTATATATAGCTTACCAAAGATCAAAATATGAACCGTCCATAATTACACGTGTTGTATTCGCTTTGCTTCGGTACCAGAAATAGTTAATTTCAGGCTTTTATTGTTTGTATTTTCTTTCACATTAGGTTATTAGCGAACGTCATAAAAATTAAAACATTGTAGCAAAAAACAGTACGTTATAAACGAAAATATTGGATACTTTTTTCAAAATCGCTTTACTGGGAAAATACAAGAGATTGAAAAGAAAACGAAGTTCTTTTGAAAATCAGATCACCATAAAACGAGATCACTATCAAACGATAACTTTGGAACCATTGACGCAGAATACATTATCCAAAATTGCTTTACTGTACAGAGAAAAACATTAAGTGGTTGCAAAATATATATTGTTTAGAAATATTTATGGAATACGTTGTTCATCATCCGTAAAGTAAAAGGACACGTAGTAAGTATGTTACAGTTTCTCTTAAAAAATCTGAACATTATAAAATCAAACCTGTATAAGCGATCACCTCTATTAAACAGACATTTATCTTAAGCAGTCACATTTGTTATTTCTCATTTATATGCATTCAAAACAAACAAACATGAATTTAACAACAACCTGTCTCATTTAAAGGCCATTTTTGCTCCTTCCCTTAATTTGCTGCTTAAGACAGGTTTATTTCTATTTCAGAGTAGGGGCATAAATCTTATACATGCTTGAAACGCAAATGTTTCGGGACTTTGTGGCCTTCAATGATAAAACTGTCAAAATAGACATAAATTAAAAAAAAAAACATGTTGAAATTGTCTGAAAGTTTCAGATAGCAATATTTAGAGATAAATTTCACCGTTTGATAAATAACAGCACATTTGAGAACATTGATTGGTCAGTTGCTTCAGGGATGTTTTTCAAAAGATAGTATGCGTTCAATTGCTGTGAATTATGGGACAGGCAAGAACAGGCAAGAACTTCATTGACTGGTTCGTGAGATATTTTGTTATCTATATAGACTAAATTTCATTTGGAAGCTAAGGTCCCAAGCCACAATATCGCTTTGAGGCCAGTTTTGTACAATTCTACACATGGCTCAGATCAGAGCTTTTTTTTTAAAAATTTCACAGTCACGACTGCGTTGTTTTTGTTTTGTTATAAATTTAGTTTGGCACAATAACAATACTAACGTATTGCTAAACATTTACTGATGATTGGCAAAACATTATTTTTCCCAAAATGTGTTTGTTAAATGCTGTTTGAAATATTTTTTTATAATATTGCCAAAATGTTGAAATCCTAAAGAGGAGCTTTTGAGGTCATGCCTTCTAATATGTAAACAAAATAAACCTGGATCTCTGTGTGTGCATATATATAGATGAGGCATGCCCAAACAGTCGATTAATAGTGTATTTTAGCACACAGAAACCACGCCTACAACATCTTCCTGCCGGGGCGGTAATAGTTGTGACCTTTAAGGCCAAAACAATATATACGTGTTTGTTTTAACACATAATTGATCTCGCGTTTTTATTTTTTATTTCTCATTTTTTTTATTATTATAATTCCGTACAAGCTCAGGTTATATCGTGACCAAAAAAAATGGACGTCTTTTCGTTTTGATAAATACTGTTATGGAATTTGAAGTGTATAATTATGAATTTAGATTTGTAAAATATGTTAAGCAACATTTGTATTAAAATATGCATTCCGTTTATGTGTTATATAAAACAAAAAATGATATCGTGGGGTCCGTTCTATTGACATTCGTAAGTCTTCAGATTTTCGAATGAAAATGAGTAATTTATTTATTCGATTTTTATAATGATGCTAGTAAAAGATGAAGCCAAGTTTGTGACTTAGTTTTTCGCAATTTCAAACTTACACCTTAAAGGTTCGATGATTTACAGTTGAAACTGGCCCCTTGATGAACAGCAACTTTTCCCTGTTAATATTATATTACACAAATATAGGATCTCACGTAATTAACCATTTAAATGATTTTTTTCCGATAATTTATTGACTTTGATATACCTGTTTTTATAAGCTCTCCGGGACGAATTCCAAGGAGAGCTATTGTCATGACCCCAGCGTTGTCGGCGTCGTCGTCGGCGTCGTCTGTAGACACCCAGGTTAAACTTTTGCGTTTAAGTATTAGATATCTATGCAACCACTCATTGGATGTGAATGAAACTTTGCATGTGTCTTCACCATCATCAAATGGAACACACACAGACAAGAACCATAACTCTGGATTGCATTTTGTCACAGTTATGGCCCTTTTTGGACTTTTGGACACCCAGAGGCAAACTTTGTTGGTCTTCTTACAACTCTTGTTTTTTACATTTTTTTATCATGGCATCCCTGGTATAAGAGTAGACAAATAGATATCATGATGTATTTAAGTAACAATATTTACTTTTTACAGAGCTTGATTGTTCATTTCACCCGTATAGTTTAAAAACAAAACGTCTGCTTTTGAAGGAATGAAGGAATTTATGATTTATTTAACAAATAACAAGACCAATAATTGGTTGTATAATATATAACAAAAAAAGGCAAAGGAAACCAAAACATTAGACCGTGATCCCCCCACTGCGCATGTCAATTTGGGTCAAAAGTACATTCACAATGCAGCAGTCGAATTTGGTCAAATGACTTTCTCTTTTTTTAATATAAGTAAAGTGAGATAACTCCAATTATATTTAAGTTTGTAGTATAATAATAATCATAATAATAATAATAATAATAATAATGATAATAATAATAATAATAAAAATAATGAAGACTTTTATTAACGAGAGAACTCATTTGAATTAATTCAATCTTCCATGAGTAATTTTAGCATAAATACAGGTATGTCAGTCTGTACTCTAACACTCAATATTTATTTGAAATGTTAAAATTTATAAACTTTTAAGAATAAACATAACAATGAGTTTTATAGGAATTTTGTTGTCAGTTAGTTCACCCCTCCCCCCCCCCCCCCCCCCCACCACAAAAAAAAATTGTTCAGTTTTTTTGTGTGTGTTTTTTCGAGTAAAAAGCAGCATACAACATATTAATGTTTTATTCAAACAAAAATTATGGTATACGCAAAAACAAGTGTTAATATTAATGTATATAAAATATCAATATTATTGATAATTGTCAACTTTTATTCCATGCATTGGTAGTGTACAAAATAAAAGAAACGTTTAAATGGTTGTCGTAATATAACACCCTTCTTATTAAAAATGAAAATCAGAGAAATCAGAATGTATTTTGTCAACATTTTTTGTATTAATTTCTGAACGTTTCTATGACAACGTTTGATATAAAGTTTATAAATTGTTTCTGTCAATAGTCTGAGTCAACGTTTCCAAAACGAAGTGTTTATAAACGTTTCTGTCGAAGATAGTGTTTGTCACTCTTTTTAAAATACAGTTGACACCAACGCTGATTATGTTTTTGACACAAAGGACATGTTAAAATTACTCGGTCAAAGTTACAGAGCCAGTTTGCTACAGAAAAAATAATCACCATAGGCGTTTTAAAAAAATATTTGTAAGATTGTGTGTGATTCTGTCGTCATAATTAAATATATGCCAAAGCTACAGCTGTGAAAATTTCTTACACAGACATAGCTGTGACTTATACCCGCATATTTAGGAAATAGATAAACATATAACCATTGTAACTGCCTTTATTTAAATATACAGTGTCTAATCGAATATACTCGGCCAATTCCGTTATCCTTCGGTATGTTAGTTACGGACTTTGCCGAGGTAGAGTTAGTTCGATAATTGGCAGCTGTTACATTTATTGGATTACAGTACGGTTAATTGGTAATCGATTTTGTCTGGCTTAACCACGGTAGAATGGTACCCAGCTGATATTCTTCAATTTTTTCCCATTGCAAAGATCCTTTAATTACATATTATAAATATAACCACTGTCCGTTATTCGGTAAAATATGTATTCATACATTCCGTGTAAATTTGGATTTAATACTTAATTCGAAATCAAAGCAGATATTTTAAAGATGCAGTGAAATTGTTGAGAAGTAGAGTTGTCATTGTAGTACACATTCCCATGATTCTACGCGGTGTGTGCACATTTTTGTGATATTGTTTTGTAATTATCTAATGTACGGTTTTATAGTGACGTTAACACTCTTATTTCAAACTGTGTAATTTGACGATTCAATCACTAAGTGGAACAGCATGATGCCTGTCAATTAAATCCTCGTTGAGGCTATTGGGAGACTGAAACATTCCCTGTTTAGTGAATTAAGGCTTACCGTAATTCTCCAAATAAATTCACTGAATGTTAATATGATATTTAACAGTTTTAGAGATTAGCGAATGTTAGAAGAGAGAGAGAGAGAGAGAGAGAGAAAGAGAGAGAGAGAGAGAGAGAGAGAGAGAGAGAGAGAGAGAGAGAGAGCGAGCGCTGACAAACAGAGGAGAAAAACGGCGAGAGCCAGAGAGAAAGAGAGCACAGAAAAGCGATGCTATTTGTTTGTTAATCTAGTTTAGATACATTTTAAAAAACTTTATAATGTAATATTAAACAGCGCATTTATTAGGAGAAATACGGCCTGTAATTATGTTTTAATATTCTGTAATGTAGCATGCACAGTATTGTCTTATGGAGAGGTTTTATATGATAGATGAGTGTTGCATCTTAATTGTTAAAATACTGTAATGTGATTAATTGCGTCTAGTGGGATTGATGTAAATATCGTCTACACCTAACCACACAGAAAAAAACAAAAGTTGCTGTGTACATATACACTAACTTGGCGATATGGACTTCCATCCTGCAGATATGTAGGGAAAATACGAGCCACAGACGGGCCCGTGTTTATACTTAGCTAAGCCTAAATTTAAGTCAAATTTTACCTTATGTTTTCAAATAAAATATTACGGGAATGACCGATTTAGATCCCATTTTGCAATTCGATGAATTTATATATATAGTAATGTTTTAAAACATGAAATAGAAACTTATAAAAGCATAAAAAAAACTTTGCGTTTAGTGAATTCCTTCTATTTAAGACACGTTTTATTTTAGCATTAATTGATAAATTGTTGAATTGTTGGCATCTTTGACAGAATCACAGCGCATGTCCGTTTACAAACATGTTGATCTGCACAACGGGCTTGCGCAGTGACGCAGTCAATTTTATGTACCAGTCATTTGTAACCCCTGCCCTACCCAGGTCGGGACATAACGGGAACTTTGACTTTTCTATCTACAGAGCCCAGGTAAAGCACCCACCACACATGGCCACTTTGCTGGTAAAGACCCTGCTAAACTTTTGCCCTCGAGGACATATTTTTGTTATTATGTATAACTACGTAGTCTACTGTGTAAGTTTAGTTAAGACCAGTTGAGAATAGAATTACTTACATAACATCAAATAAAGCAAATTCATATATTTCAATAAGGCGTTTCAGGGGGTGGTCCCTGTTCCCTGAATCTCTTATAGTAATGGCGATTGTTCCCAAGATCCCCAAAAGTATTTGCCATAGTTTTCCAAAAGTATTTCGCCCAGATCATAAAAAATTGGGACTTTGATCCCTGTATCCCCTGAAAGCAATGACCAGTGTTCCCAAAATATCTAAAATAGTTAGTCCTGTTTCCCTTATCTCCAAAACCCCTTGGAGGCCCTCTTCAATGGTAAACTCAAACTGTATTTATATTATCAGGCCAGTTCAAGAAAGGAAATGTCGCTATAACTACGGTCATTTTTCCCCCTTCAAATTCTTGCATTTCAACGGCACTGCCAATGAAAAAACGGGGAATGCCTGTCCCACAATTCATAGCAATTACTAAACTGTGACGTCATTCAAACGTTCAGTTGAAGCAACTGACCAATCAACGTGCTCAAATATGGCTCTCCCAACATTGCTATTTAACGGACCCAATCAGATGCGCTGGTTCCGTGTTACAGACTAACCCTATCCCCACTCTAATCCGTTTTGTCCCGGCTTGTGTAGAACTGGAGTAACAAATGACTGATACATTATTGAAAAGCAGACACACTATAGGAGTTTATGTATGCATTTATCAATAGTCACAGTCGTATGGCGAACATGTACGTGTAATCAAGGAATTATATATTAGTCCTAGGTGTAATGTGTAATGAAGGTGCGTTAATGCCAGGGATAGGAATAGACTGGGTTTTTTTTCTTTAATAGTTCTTGACAAAGTACTTATGGCTAGGTTACTCGTTTATTCATTTGAAACAAAATAAATATTTTTCTTATGTAATATTAGGTATCTTATACCGACTTACTAGACTCTAATCAATCAAATCTTACAAACTTTTACAACGGTCGTCTGGATGCTTTCGTGTATCTGCGATGTAAATGTTCACCATACATTGCTTACATGGAATCGTACCATATGACGCAAAAATGCATATCTATACTTGTTGTGTACGGTATCACACATGGAATAGTAGCTTTAGACGTAAATGCGTACATATATATATGTTGGTGTGATGTACGATAAAAAACATGCATGGAATCGTATCATTCAACTTAAAAAATACTATTGATATGTATGGCGTGAGAGCAACGTGTACATGGAACAGAAACTTACGACGACAAATTGCATTCATAGACTCGCTGTGTGTGATTTACGCATATTGAAAACATAGTTTGAAATGTATATTTTGTTGTATGACTGTACAATGATGCTAGTCGTTTGTTTAAGTATATTTCATATTCTATCGTGAAAGATTGTTACTACATGTATATACAAAATAAAAACATTGTATTGTTTTCTTTATCCAAAGTTCTTTTGAAAAAAAAAGCATTTTACTCATTAATAAACTAATATAATGCGTACATAATTGTGTTTGAGTATATCTGATTGTATTTAAATAATGAATCATTATATATTTTCGGAAGTTCTTGCGATTTGGGATTATACGTAACACGTTCAAAGTTAGCCAGAAAAGAATCGCAATATCACGCTCCGTGAAACTGTCATCGGACAATCATTCGGAACACCTCGCTCATTTCTCTGAATCAAAGGAAAAAGTGCGAGCAGTGTCCGAGGAGTTCCGAATACCCGGACAATATGCCGGAATAAACAAAAAAATGGCACGATCAAGTAGTAAAGGTTCAACACTTTAGGGACACACGGCAATGCGGCTCTGTTTTTATACACCCGGTCCCGGTTTCACTTAACATCTCAACTCGAGATTTCCATCAAGTCAATCTTTTAAAATGACAACTTCATTTACATTAATCACTATGTCAGTTATCCTTGTAAGTGAGTAAGTATTTGTTTCATATCAAAATTAGTTTACCTGAGGTATATTATATTACCATTACATTATTATACTATATATTATGCATATCAATCAAATACAATTATAGGCAAAAGAGTCTGACCAAACATTCTCGCAAACGTAGGAAAATCTCAGTTGGAGATGTTTGGTGAAAACCGGCCCCTGGACGTATTTATAACCAAACATGGGAAAATTTTAGCTTGATATGTTTAGTGAAAAGTTGCCCCTGAAGGTATAACCAAACATGCAGAAATCTCAGCTTGAGATGTTTAGTGAAAAATGGTCCCTGAACGTATAACCAAACATGGGAAAATCTGAGCATGAGATGTTTAGAGAAAAATGGCCCCTGAACGTAAAACCAAACATGGGAAAATCTGAGCATGAGATGTTTAGAGAAAACCGGCCCCTGAACGTATAACCATGCGGAGATGTAATACAATCTGTAACTTCACATTTAAGAATTTATAATTTATTTATTAAAGTTTTCTTTTCGCGCTAGTTTTGAAACTTTAAGTAACAAATGTAAACACAAACATAGTTTAATATTTCTTTTGATTTTTTGTTATCAAACCAATAAAACCAGATAAAATTAAAACATTTTTAGACTTTTTTGTTATCATAAATGACCACAAATCTTCAAAATACCATACTGTGTACGTTTAAATTAATCAGAGTTCTCTCCCTTCCCAAGAAGGAAACACAATTAAGAGTAAATAATATTGAAACTGGGATATCTATTTATTTATTTTTGTATCATGATATATGATTTTCAGAAATACTGAATATACTTTACCAAAATTGCCGTGTGTCCCTCGAATAACATTCGGTATGACGCTAAGGAAATGGTCCGTACGTACGTACCGATTCACATTTAGGTTAACTTTTAACCTTTTTTTTAATCAGAGTATAATTTGTACACTACTCATAATTGTAACATGACGTCATCAACAGCTATCCACCAATCAGCGGTCAGTATTTGACTCCATATTCTGGTATAAACGGTACTTTATATTGACTGGTTGTGAACATAATATCTTTGCTCATTTTCCATTCTAGTGTATGACATACGTGAACTGTTCAGTTGCAAAATTCCCTATATATCAAATAAAGTGTATTTATAGCTATATTAATAGAATCAGATTTCGAGAGGGCGGGGGCATGGTAAGCATACAAATAACCCCACTTTATAAGACTGAATGTTAGTGGGTATACTCAGTGGAACAACATTTATAAAAGCTTTACAGATCCATTGTAAAACCGGAAGCGCTTCCGCGGAATAATTGCAGCTGGGCGGTGGTAAATTGTTATAGTTCTGTATGATTGAAATGGGCATATTCCCTATGTTTATGGCCGCCATCATTCGATACTAAATGCTATTGTTCATTGCAATCATTTTTTTAAAAGTATTGACGTGTTTGAATTTTGAAGATCTGGGGGGGGGGGGGGGGGGGGGAATTACATGCCTGGAAAAAGGTAGACTTGATCATATGCGAAGCTTACTTTTCTAAGAGACAAACGTCTTGACAAGTTGTGCAAAACAATTGTTTGTATTTGGAGTAAGATCTGATTAGCTGAAACAAGCACACCTCTGGAATGGTTATGGTATAATAAAATTTAAAACTATTTATTCGGACGGAATTCATGGCAGTTACCTTGTACAAGATCTTTGTCAAAGAAAAAATATCTAATAATACAAAAAAATGAATAATGAAATAAACATCCAAACAATACTCTTTTGAAATACTATTGAAAACTCCGAGGTAGTCCGATTGTTTGAATCAACCAATCGAAAACGTTATTCGATTTTCGCTAAATAAAAATGATTTTCATTCTCGGTCGAACTTGTCAAGACGTTTGTTTTTTAGAAAAGCAAGCATCGCATTTGAACAAGACTAGGAAAAGGGATATCATTGTGATAGTTCAGTTCCACTTAGTGCAATAGTGGCATCAATAAACATCGCTTATTTCGTAGATAATATGTGGTGTTTACTCTTTAATAAATGTTTTGGTTCTCCAAATGAAATACATAAAAACAATAAAGTGTAAAAAACTTCCATCTACCAATATAATCCAGATAAAATTGGTTCTTTATAATGTGTCAATAGGAAAGACGATTGCTGGTGGTTAAACACCCCAAATTATCATTCCAAATCCAACGTTCATCTGCGACGTGATTTTTTTCTAAATAACAAACACTTCTTGACACTTTAAATCGTGTTTGGTAAAGACACAAACAAATTCTCGCAACAGTTCTGTTTATATAACAGTAAGAAAACAGTTATTACTAGGAAAAAGATATTTATAAAAAAAAAATACATACAATGGTTTATTTTGAAATACTATGGAAATCGCCGATATAGTAACCAACTATCAATGTTATTGCCATATTATGTTTATTTTCATTATAAAATTCACTTATAAAATAGTTTTAATCTCGCATTTATCATGACGTATCAAAGTTCATTCGCTGGTACATTAATGTCTTCATATAAATGTATTGTTTTCCTCACACTCACCTTGTAAAGCAAAATACAGTGCGGGACGAATTTTTTTTTTCTGTCTTTATTCATAAAATAGAAACATGATATTGTTCCCTCATACTTTAAAAAAAATTAAGGTATCGAACCTGACTTTCACATCGTCATTTTATCGTCCCTTACCACAAACCTAAATGGTTGTGTCACTGATGAAATTCGGCCTGATGCAGGATACAGGTATTGCATTTCATTCAGTTACTCAAGAGTTAGTTCTTTAACAAATTTATTTTGAATTTTCTTCAATAAAAGTAAATTCTGTGCAAGTTCACAGACTTAATTGATAAATGCACTTAAGGACATCAGCATTCAATGCTATCTATATAAAAACACTGTATACATGTGTAATAATGTATATATTCAGAACGTCAATCTGCAAATTAATCTGGAGGGAGACATAGATTGCACAATTTCCTATTTCAGATTCTGTTAATGACGTCAATGCTTGGAAACTTCATATATTTTCCAGGGATATGTGGCCAATCCAAATTGCATTTAGCTAATAATCGGAACGGGCGATGTAATTAATCTCCAATAGATACGTTCATTTCTTGAATAGACAAATTAGGTATGGTGTAATATGTCAGGCATAAAAACGGTTAATAACGGATAATAATATTAAACATTATCTGAATGTAATATGTGACGTCGAATACTAGTAATTGATGAAAAATAATTTGTTGAAAGTATTCCATCTGCCAATAATTAGTTTCGTGTTCTGAGTTTAGGACTAAACTTTAGAATTTAACTTCATCGAAGAAAGATTTAAACATTTTGAGACCTTGAATAGTGATGAACATGAACAGTGGACCGCTACCAGAAAGATGTCAATGTTCGCAATAATATAACTTCGTGTTCCCATTTCACTAAAATTGGTTTACGCCTACTTGATTAATTCAATTAGAATCTGACTGATATCATTAAATCGAAATTCCAGTAAGCCGTAATTCTTTAATGACAATACGTATACGGGTTAAATCACAAAACATATATTAGATAAATGACAATACGTGTACGAGATAAATGACAATACGTGTACGAGATAAATGACAATACGTGTACGAGATTAATGACAATACGTGTATGAGATAAATGACAATACGTGTACGAGATAAATGACAATACGTGTACGAGATAAATGACAAAATGTGTACGAGATAAATGACAATACGTGTACGAGATATATGACAATACGTGTACGAGATAGATGACAAAACGTATACGAGATAAATGACAATATGTGTACGAGATAGATGACAATACGTGTACGAGATAAATGACAATACGTGAACGAGATAAATGACAATACGTGTACGAGATTAATGACAATACGTGTATGAGATAAATGGCAATACGTGTACGAGATAAATGGCAATACGTATACGAGATAAATGACAATACGTGTACGAGATAGATGACAATACGCGTACGAGATAGATGACAATACGCGTACGAGATAAATGACAAAACGTATACGAGATAAATGACAATACGTGTACGAGATAGATGACAATACGTGTACGAGATTAATGACAATACGTGTACGAGATAGATGACAATACGTGTATGAGATAGATGACAATACGTGTATGAGATAAATGACAATACGTGTAAGAGATTAATGACAAAACGTATACGAGATAAATGACAATACGTGTACGAGATTAATGACAAAACGTGTACGAGATTAATGACAAAACGTATACGAGATAAATGACAATACGTGTACGAGATTAATGACAAAACGTGTACGAGATTAATGACAAAACGTGTACGAGATAAATGACAATACGTGTACGAGATTAATGACAATACGTATACGAGATAAATGATAATACGTGTACGAAATAAATGACAAAACGTGTACGAGGTCAATGACAATACGTATACGAGATAAATGACAATACGTGTACGAGATAAATGACAATACGTGTACGAGATAAATACGTGTATGAGATTAATGACAATACGTGTACGAGATAAATGACAATACGTGTACGAGATTATTGACAATACGTGTACGAGATAAATGACAATACGTGTAAGAGATTAATGACAAAACCTATACGAGATAAATGACAATACGTGTACGAGATAAATGACAAAACGTGTATGAGGTCAATGACAATACGTGTACGAGATTAATGACAATACGTGTACGAGATAAATGACAATACGTGTACGAGATAAATACGTGTACGAGATTAATGACAATACGTGTACGAGATAAATGACAATATATGTACGAGATTGATGACAATACATGTACGAGATAAATGACAATACGTGTACGAGATTAATGACAAAACGTGTACGAGATAAATGACAATACGTGTACGAGATTAATGACAATACGTGTACGATATTAATGACAAAACGTGTACGAGATAAATGACAATACGTGTACGTGATAAATGACAATACGAGTACGAGATTAATGACAAAACGTATATGAGATAAATGTCAATACGTGTACGAGATTAATGACAATACATGTACGATATAAAGGACAATACGTGTACGAGATAAATGACAATACGTGTACGAGATCAATGACAATACGTGTACGAGATCAATGACAATACGTGTACAAGATATCACATCAAGGAAGAGACTAACAAAAACGTTTGCCTTGCCCAAGGATAAATCCACAAAAGTACCATAGTAGTGATGTAATGCGAACTTGTGACGTTTGGGTTCCATTGGAAGCATTACGTTGTAGCCTCAGCTCTATAGTACAACGTCAAAATTGCCTGTTAATGACGTCAATCGCAACTTGAAATATAGTTTTAGCTCTGGTGGTAAAATGTCAATAAGGCATATGCCATGGTTATATGTCCATTATTCAGTCTATCGTTTGTCCATCATATTTTCTTGTAAACGCTATAACAACATCAGTTTTCATCAAATCCGAACTAAACTTGGTTAATACAGGACTATGGCCACTCCTGGGCTGCTGGACAAAACACAACAAAGTTATGGCCAATGAATCGTTGATGATACTACTTATTATATTGGAAACAATGTAGCACGCTTGGTTCTGATCCAATCTAGACCAAAGTTGGATAGAATTTCAACAAGCATAACAACTCATATGAGTTCTTGGATTCTTAGAAATTACGAGTTATGGCCCTTGAATGTTAGAAAATACTAAGTTTTGCCTTGTAAAACTCTGTAACACTTTTAGTTATCATCAGATCGTGACTAAACTTGGTCAGAATGTTTTTTGATTGGACGATTTCTTGAGCTGGCTATATCAGAAGGGAAATGACAGAGTTACCGAACTTTGATTGGTTGAAAATATTGCCTAAGTAAATGTCACTGTTACTAAATTAGAGAAACATGTTAGCCTGTAGAGAGGACCCGGCTCTCCCGATTGGGTCCGTTAGATAGCAATGTTGGGAAAGCCGCATTTGAGCAAGTTGATTGGTCAGTTGCTTAAACGGAACGTTTAAATGACGTTACAATTTAGTAAGCGTTCAATTGCTATGAATTCCGGGAAAGGCATAAAATTCCCTGCTTTTTCATTGTGGGGTTGATAGACCTGATTCTGGAGATATCAGATTCTGAGACAGACTAGAGTTTTGTGTATGGGTTCCCTAACATAATAAGGAAGTTTAGGATTGGTTTTGAGACAAATCAGATTAAAGTCAGAAGAAAAACAACGTATGTTTGCCTTGTTAACAGCATAGACCTACAGTTTGTGTCCAAATCTAACTTAGCTTATCAAGAGTGTTCTTGAACATAAAAACTATTTCTTGAACCTGTCAACTTGGACCATAATTAACAGTAGAGCGATCCATGCCCTCTTGGGCCTCTTGTTTATATAGTTGTTTTTAGTACTGATCAAGTGGGGTGGTAGTGTATGAGATAGAGTATTGGCCGCTCACATCAGAGGTTGTGGGTTTGATCCACCGCTCAACCCGATGCCTTTCAAAAAACAACATTCAGTACTGGTTCTACCCAGGAAGCTGACTCGAGAGCGATTCGTATAAGCTCTGAGCTTACATCGCAGTCGAGCTAAAATCAGTTAATATGCACTAATATTGACCATTACTGTGAAATCCTCATTTTCAATTAACTGATAATAACATGGATACATGGATGGATTTTATATTACTTGTGTTTTTCGTACCTAGAATATTTTACTTCAACATACCTTTACTTGTATCGTTAATATTGTTTTATACGTTTATTTTAAATAGTCATTGTACTGTTTAATTTCCATTTGTCATATTGATGTAGATTACCTATCACACTATGGTCCCATTTTCCATTGTTTTAAATATCAGTGACTGAATTTTCTTCTTTGTACTGAAACTATTTAATTAAAAGTTTAACTATCAATTTACATTGCTTTTTATCAAATAGTATACGATTCTAAATTATTAGATTCATTTGAAGTACACTTTATAGTAAATATAGTCAAACCTGTCTTAAGCAGCCAGTCAAGGGACCTCTTAAGACAGGTTGTTGCTTGATACAGGTTAATCTGCACTGAAAGTATAGAAATGGGAAATAGTAAATGTGGCTGCTTAATACAAGTAGCTGCTTAATAGAGGTGACCACTTACACAGGATTGACTGTATACATATGCATCAAACATTTGGGTATTTTTCTACCGAAAAGCTACCAATAATATAAATTTGTAATCGAAAGTGTGTATATCAGTGTCGTGTCTTTATAAACCGACCATTACAATACTGTTTCCTTTCAGTGTATATATAATTTATATATATGAATGTATGTTACAACTTGACTGATACATATATTTGTACGGTTTGTTGAGGGATGGCCCACCCCGACTATCACAGACCTATTACGGGGTGATTAAATGGATCACTTTTCAGTGATTGAAAGATTGAAATTAAAAAAAAAATACGGTCAAACCTGTTCCTAGCATCAATCAATTCAAGGGGGAAGACATATAATGAACTCTTAAGGCAGCCGGCTGCTTAATACAGACTGATTAAAACTAAATAAAATATTTAAAAGAATGATAAATATAAAATGTAGCGTTTTTAAACAAGTTGTTGCTTAATAAGAGTGACCACTAATACAGGTTTGGTTGTATTTAAAACGCGCACAAAATGACCTATTTATGTGTCGACGTGCCGTAAAACACCATTCATTCATTCATTCATTTGTATTTAAAACGGATTGTCATATTATTGTTTTGAGGCGATTTGGTGGGGGTGGGGGTGGGGGAGGGGGAGAAAAAGAGTATTTTTAGTGTATTGGGGCGTGTTTAATATCACATGATATGCGACATTAACTTTTTTTATTACCGTTATTTATTAGTACACCATTAGTAATCATTATTAATTATTGCTATTTTATTATTATTATTGGCCAACTTATACAAAGATTCCTTCACTGTAATTCCATAATTTAACGATCGTCTTGAAATGTAAAATGACTAAAATAAGATTAAACAACATTTTCAGTATTTAACTATTCGTTCCATAAATATTGTAAAAATCTACAACCTTTCCATTAATGTTTCTGTTTAGACGCTACAAATGATATCTTTTTTCATTATATTTAAAATTGGGACATGCCTAATTATATATTTATCCCACTGGTGTGTCTAGAGAAGGTACCAGGTGTCCACCCATCGCGGGATTCCAAAAAAACATTGCTAAATGACAGAGTTATCAGCCAAAATGACCCACTCATCCCTGAAATTTGAGGACCTCCACGTTACCATAATATCTAGAACTGCCCATGTGTAAATCTTGATCTGCCTATGTAACCTGACTCACCGCTGAGTCTCAGCTTTAATTTACAATTAAAAACATTTTTTAATACTACATTAGCACGGTCAATTAGTCCGGTACTTCGTTTTAAGGCAAATCACCGACACGCTATTAAAAAACAGGAAGTGCTTCCGCGGGTAACAAAATGGCGGTCATAAATACTCCGTGTTTCTTTTTCTTTTTTCTTTTTTTTTTTTGTCTAACTTTTTGCAAAAATACATTTTTATGCATTGTTTTTGTCATTTTGTGGTTTGATTGACATTATTAGAGTATTCGGAACGTTTTAAAATCATTGTCAAGTTTGAATTGTGAATTTGGAAGAAGGAATAAGTAATATATTAAAATACAGTTACACATACATTACTTTGGGTGTCTACTTTATCACCAGTATACTCACTGTAAAACCTTGGATGATATGTGACCCCAACATTTCGAATTTTTTTATGGAAGTCAATATATAAACAAACAATAAAGTCCAAATTTCCACCCATTGATATTGTCCTTTCTATAACTGACGGTGTGTGGGGTTTCTATTATATTACTATTTGTTTCTAGATATTTTTAGTAGTCAGTTACTTTCCCTTAGAAATTGTCTCATATATCCTCATTGGATTTTATCGCTATAATCACATCGCTCGATACGAACAGGGCGTCTTTGCTTATTTTATTGATATATCTTAGAGGAGGTGGATTTAGGAACGTGCAATGAAAATGGCTTATCTCCGTAGTTACAAGTCATGGTCGGATAATAAAAGCAAAATAGCGATAAAAAACAAGAAAAAGGCGATATAAAAGCAACTGACTGCCTCACTGCGCATGCCCGGTTTTGAAATATTATTTTTGTAAAACGGACATGCGCAGTGGTGTGTTTGAAATATATAGTATACTTTGGTTGTGTTCGGTCGCTTGTGGTAATTATAATATGTAAAAACGCATAACTAACAAAACATATGTAAATAAAAATATTTAATGCTTCTTGTTTGTTGTTATGTAATAGACAAAGTGTAAACAGGTTTATTGAAACCCAGGTATACTTACATGTATCAATATTTAAAGTTTCCCTTTGTGAAATATTATTGAATTCCAATGTAGTATTTTTTACATATTTTAAGGTTTATCATATATTATATTTACGTTAAAATACGGTATGGTACGAGACTGTATGTAAATAAGACTAACTCGTTAATTGGTATTAGTTTCATGAAAAATATGGTTATTTCTTATTGAATAAACTATGCACACAAATCACGTGTCGGTATTTGTTTTATTTACCCTTATTAGTAAATAAATCGCTATACGTCTCACCAAGGACTAAATGTTGATGAAACATCACACGGAGAATTCATAATTTGCAAATCAATCATTCATAACTCACAGGAAACTAATTTCTTGTACATAAACTGTAAGTTGTATGTAATCTTAGATATTTAAACATGTTTCAATCACGTAAAATGCTTTCGAGTTAAAAATATTGAGGTTTGAAAGAAAATTTATCGTAATTTGTCGTTATTTTAGCTGCAGTGTACACATTTTGTAATCACAGGTACTTCAACAATTTTAAACATAAATTTCTTGGAATGGTATTGTTTTGATGACAATTTCACTCTGCAGTGTTAGACTTTTGATTTGTGTTCCTGTGATGAATAGAAGTGAAGATATTTAAAAACGAGATATTGCGAGATTTTGCGTGAATACGCGAGCGTTCACAAAATCTCAATCAGTTGCCTTTCCTTCTCTTTATAATTTCTTTCCCTCGTATCTCAATCAGACCACTGTTAAATTTCCCATAGAACTCCAGTGTAACATAAGTGTCAACAACACAGTAAAAATTCAAAATCTGCAGCATGTTTCTGACTCAAATTCTCCACTGGTTCCAGATATGTAATTATAAAGAAAAATATATTCATTGACCAAGTTATGTTTTTTAATCCAATGGTTTTATGACAACTGTCAATTTTCAGAGTGATAATATCTCAACAATTCGACCAATCAAGTCTAAAATAACACAGAAATGTCTATAAATCTGGTATCAGTATCAAATGTTCAGTGGTGATTTTTAAAATATTGACCATTTAAAAATTGGCAAGAATAAATAAATCACTGCAATACAAAGTCCTGGAAAAAAAAAGCAGAAACAGGGAACTATAGTTTTACTACTACCTCCATCTGTCCGGGGTATTCAAGGGAGATAATAGTGGTGTGCGTACTGAACATACTCTAGTCTAATACCCGACTTATCCCGATTCTAGTCTGTTATGCCCTAATCTAAAAGCAGAGACATTCCTGCCTGTTAATAAAATCACGTTAACGTTTAACAAAATAGGACGTCAACCAACTTTCACTGTATCATCTGACCAACTAGGTCGTGGGTTTGGTCCCAAGTCGATCGGAAACGTTAAGATAATAATAATAATGATAATAATAATAATAATAAAAATAATGATGATAATTATAATAATAATAATAATAATAATAAAGTATTTTATTAACGAGAGAACTCATTTGAATAAATTCAATCTTCCATGAGGCTCTCAACATATTAACAAAGTACAATTCGATTTAACATATAAACAACAGAAGTAAACAAGTAAATAAATATTTGTGTAATAATGTAAATCAATTTTAATGAAAGCTATCAGGTTATTTAGAGTTGCTAAGAATTTTTACTCCATTGGAAATATAAATCTTTGAACTGATAGAATTTGTATTTTTTATACACAAGACGGAATAGAGTTCCACAATCAAGAGCCTGAATAAGCTAACGAATTTCGAAACATTTCAGAATTAGGCATAGGAGAATACAACTGTAGATTAGAGGATGACCGTGGTGTGCGTGCAACGTGTTAAATAGCATTTACCCTCCCCTTGCCTCTGTCAATAAAAAAGAACAGCATTTACAGCAAGATAAGGTATCTCTCTCAGGGTTCCCTATGCTCCCATAAACGTCTGAAGTTTTGCAAGAATAAGAGAGAGACTTTGTACTAGCTAGATATATGTTGTTATGTATCGCTGTATATTGAATACATGTATAATGTAATATGTTGGTAACAATTACACAGTGTTTAAACCAATATTACTACGTCAAAAACTACTTGCATATATTTTGTTAAAATGAAGACATGTCATATCTAAATTATTTCATTTCAATCAAATCTGCATCTCCACTTACACATTGGCTTTAAATTACGTTTAAGGGTCCTCCGTGGTCGAGTGATATAAGGCACCGTCTCAAGATCACTTACCTCTCACCGCTACGGTGGATCGTAGGTTCGAGTCCCGCTCGCTCCACAGCCTTTATGTTAAAAGTTTGTCATTTACTTGTGGTTCTACCCAGATTCACACTGAGGTCTTCCTCCAATAATTAGATTGGATATGTCATATATAACCTGAAATGTGTTGAATCTGGCGTTAAAGGGCTTATTAAAAGAAATAGTTTTGTTGTTGTTTGTTTGTTTGTTTTTAGCTTACTGTCTATTTATCTTAATATATTTCCACGTAAAATAATCCAAAGTAAATAAAACGCTTGTCAATATTTAAATAAACATAGTATATCTATTACAAACGGTTTGGGGTGTTTTTTTTCTAATAAGCATGTCTTAGTTGTGTGATATATGTGGGTGATCCTGGCGATGTTAAAATCTGGTTAACCCTGAAAAGTATTGAACACCAAAAGGTATAATTCAAGGTCTCAAGATCAAAATCCGGGCTCAGTAAGCTCAATCGGGGGCGCGTCTGACTATAAATCCAGTGGTCTGGAGTTTGAATCCCCAAACGGCCACAGTCTCCGTCTTGCTTGATAAATATTACATTATGTCTCGTTGTCATTCGTCTCTCATCGTTGATTCAAATGGAAAGCTGTCAGTTGCTTTCTATTGTGCTCAAATAGTATTTAAAATTGCAGGAGCCCGAAAATGAATGGTTTGGTTAATTGATCGTCTGTTAGCACACGATGGCATAAAACGACGCTAAATATTAAAACAAACTCAAGACCAATTACATCCCATCGCTGTGGGTTTGGGATTCAAATAAACCAATTTCTGTAAATGATAACTAGACCTTATTACACATTGAATGAGTACAATTCATAAATCATAACAACTCTTTATTCATCGGCAAAAAAATGAGTTCGAAGAAAATCGCGAGTTGAGATATAGATCTTTAGAGAAACTAAGGCCACCTTGTTACGTCACTTGCGGAAGGGTCGTTGTCCTACACATATAGTGTATGTTTCTCTCTCCACTAATGAAAATACTGTATACCATATAACCTTTAATGTACAGAAGAGTGTGAATCTCTATTAAAAAAATATTTATTTCAACACATTTCAGGTTATTTATGGCATATCCAGTTTTACTGGTGGAGGAAGACCTCAGACTGAGTAGAACCACCGTCCTTCCGCAAGTAACTGGAAACTTTTTCACATACAGTTTTTGGAGCGAGCGGGACTCGAACCTACGACTTTAGCGGTGTATTTATGTTAATAAAAGTTCTAATCGGATATATTCTGTTATTTTACATGTGTATGTAGCCAAACCATAAGCAGCCAGTCTAGGGAAGGAGCAAAAGTGGCAGTTTAAGACAGCACGTGCTTGATACATCTTAAAAATGAAAAATAGCAAATGAGGCTGCTTAAGACAGTAGTGGTTGCCTGACAGAGGTGACGTTTACACAGGTTTGACTGTACGTATGTATGTGTGATGGTTTCTAAAGTTAGAACTATGTCTTCTCGTGTAATTTTAGTCGTGTTTCGTACACAGTGGATGTAATAAACTAGTGAAAACAACCCCCTCATCTTCGGATGAGACAGTTTATTACAATGTTATCACAGCTAGATTGGATTTTCTTGCTATATCATTACTTTGTATATTAAATTCCAACATCAAACTATAAAACTGTCATACGAGACGTGGTAAATCAATTTAGCACGTGAAAAAATCAGATTCTAGCTCGGGACATTTTTGAAATTGGAAAAAGCGATATGGATCGACTTGGACAGGTTTTCAATAATTTTAAACAGAATTCATCATTTTAACAGTCGCAAAATATCCGAGTTATTCGGTCATTCGACTGGGAAAGTAATTGTATCACTTGAATGTGGAATTTTAGGCAACACATGTTATAGTTTTGATCATATAATATAATTGCCTATTGATAAACAGAAAGCGTTTGAAATAGACAAACACATTTCTAAAGGTATTAATTCATGTATAAGACTTGGTTGAAAACTTGAAAACCATTGGAATCGTGTATATACGGAATGTGGAGTTGTGTCAAAATACTGGTCTCTTATCGGTTGATATAATTATAAGTAGTTTTGTTTGATGTACTGTGATACATATCATAGCGGATTCCCTGTGCGCAAAGAAAGCTAAATACCAGGGCAAGAAAAGATGGTTACTCCGTCTCTCATCCCAACTCCCGGGACCCTTAAAGGGAATTTAACAGGATTTTTCAAAACTTTAAAAAAACTGACCCCGTATAACCAAAAAGATATCTATTCAAACATGCCAAAATAATATATTGAAAAAGGATTTCAAAACGCTTCTTTGTTAGACTAAAATAGATTTCCCGCTTAAAATTTCAATATATTTTGTGACGTTTTATACGAGTCACGTGATTTCAATTTGATCACTTATGCAGGTTTATACGTAGAAACATTGCTTCTTCTTAAAAAAAGAGTCAGAATGACGCTGCGAATGTCATCAAGCAGTATATAAGTGCTGTCTATTTTTAGAAAGGTATATCGTTTGAAGATTACCACTTCAATTTAATTATCAATTTCTTCACGTTTTGGTGGATTTAACATACCAAACAATTAGGAATTTATTTATCAATGATAATGAGATGCTTTTATTCATTTTGGTTCAAACATATTTTATTCATTAATTGTGTACAGCATATTTTAATAATTGTTTTATGGCGTTTTTTTCCTGATATACTCCCTTTAAACAGTGTAAAGTAAAGTGATTGTTTATTATAGAGTCACTTCTATTGAAAGTGCCAGACACCTTTATGGTGCACAAAGTTACTTCCCCAAAGCTATTTTACGTCAGGCTGTTAGACATTCAGTACTTGTGAGCAATTCTACTAAAACGTTCTACTAAAACTTTCAATCATTCCATTGACTTGTGGTCTCATACTTGTGGTCCTTGTTTTGTCAATGTCGAGAAATCTACAAAATTCCTATAGAAGCTTGGACTCAAAGTTCCTCCCTTGGTCACTGCATATCTGCAGAGGTGTCCCAAATCTACAGACGAAATTATCTACAAAACTTTTGCAACTGTCTTTGCTTCCTCATAAAGCAAAGTCACTGCCTCTGTACATCTGGTAAAACAATCGGCTATTATGAGGACATAGCGACAATGGCAATGGACTTAATATATCCATAGCAACTCGTTCCATCGGTTCTCCTACCTGACATTGACCTAAAGGAACCTTATTTTTCTCTCTAGAAAGCTTCCTACATGTACATTTATCACACGTTTGACAGTATTTCCTAACAGTATCTGTCATCCCTGGCCATTAAAATGATTGGCGTACTTTAGCTAGAGTTTTGTCGATTCCTAGATGGGCAGAAAAGTTATGTTTGACTCTGTCCGTTTGACCACGGTCAGCTGACGATTTTTGCAAATACATTTTCATATTTGACAGGGACAGTTCTTCGTCCATGTTTAAATGGACACTACATGTAATTCTGAATGTGGATCCGTGGGTGGATCTAGACTGGCCTTATGGGAAATCAAATCAAAGGAGGTGTCCAAGTTAGCACACGTATACAGTTCAGGATCAACTACCTCATATGATGACTTACATGTTTCAACTCCAGTTCCAACATGTATCGTTACAGTTTCATCACTTTGACTTATCACGCTAATTCCAGCAGCAGTTTCCTGACGAGGGTCTATTATCCCTGGTACTACAGCAATATGCTTCTCAATGAACTGTTCTTGCTTGTTATCCTTCCACATAACCTGTGGTCGCCAACTGTCTCCCCTCCGGTATGCTCACTAGAACATACATAACAGAACGTGAAGAAATATCCACTTTCTACTTTACGGAGACCCTGCAAACAGCATGCGATTTCCTTCCATGACATTTTATTTCCTTGTTTTGTTTCGTTTTCAAAATCCCATGTCTTTATGTGTTTAAGAACCAAATCTTGCCCTTATATCCCTTCTGGCAATATTTCACATACTATGATAGTGTGTTATACCTCTGGTTTATTGTCAAACTATATATGAACATCAGCATGCCTATAAACCTTAATAGATTTTCCGTCAACTTCTCGTATATTGCGAGATTTCCCATATAACACCACACCAGTTTCTCCTCCAATTCTATTACATGCTTCCTTTGAAACCAATGTGATGGTGGATCCACTGTCTACTTAAAATTCAATATCCCCCCCCCCCCTCCACAAACACACACATATTTGATCTATTGTATAAAGCCCATTGCCCCATTTTGATTTCTTGTCCCCAAGTTGACCAATTCTAGAAGCTTCCAAGTCTAAGTTATTAGTTTAAAGCCTTTTATCATGTATTCCGATCTCCTCTTGACATATAGAGGGAACGGATATCCGTTTCCTGAACTCCAATTTTGTTGTTTCACACTAGTATCGTATTTTGATCCTGCAAAATTAGGACGTCTTTCAATGAAATGATCTGGGGGAGTGGCAGATGTAACACGTTCTTTGGCGTTTACTTCCATTTGATATATTTGCATAATGTATTTCTGTACTTTGTTCTAGCCTTTCAAGACCCTGAACAATATTTTCTAATGTCCTCTTTATATCCAAATTTTGGCGACTTTCTGTACTTTTGATACTTTGATTCGAACTCGTTTCCACTTTTCGTACGGCGATTCGCTTACGTTCCGATCCTTCACCTAAAAAGTTCCCCATAGCGTTCTACTACTTCCACAGCCTCGCATATATTCGTGCAGTCCATATCCAATAGTCTGCAGCGCACCTCAAGAGATACAGCTTTATAAAACTATTGCATGGCAATCATTTCTTGTGCCTGTGTATGTTTTAAACTTATTTATTTTACTTCGATTGTGAAACAAGTTCTTACAACTTAGACAAATCACGCTCAAAGTCTTCTTGGGTAGTACCAGTACAAAGCATATGCGGAAAAAGTGCCTTGCTCAAGGACACCACACATAGCCGTAGCAGAGGATCGAACCCACGACCCTCCGATCATGGGTTCGGTGCTCTACCACTGGACCACGAGCTCCTGTGTATCGAGTGAGATGTAGACCTTTTGTGCCGTAAGTCGCAATTCGTCTTCAAACGAAGCAATTGGTTCACCAGGTAAGCGTGTCCGTGTCTGTAACTTAACAACCAACGGTTTTGCTGTTTAGAGCTTCCAAATCATTGCTCGAGTATGAAAATAAGTTTCCTATAAGATCGTTTTTCAATAACTGGCAAACTTGCGTAAAATACACGAGCCTGTCCTTTTAAACTGTCCTTTGCCCCAATTCTGCTCAATCCTTAAAATGAGATATGTACTGCTCCCAATCATCGCCGCCGGTATATGCGTCGGGTTTGATAGTTATAGAAGAACGACGAGACAGAGGCTGGTCACGCAAATGCCGTAACTCTCTATTTGGAGTACTAGTATTTTAGATATACCTTCTCGTAACGGCGACCATTTGACATATGATCTCTGTAACGGGCATCTTCCTGTACACGTTTGTGACACCTTTCCGGTTCCCCATAAATATCACCAAAACGTGTGTTACAATTTTATCGTAGGTCTTCATCTTTTCTCTTCTTGTTCCTCTCCTTGAAAAGGCCTAATGTTAAATTCTATCTCCGAGTCTGATTCCACCATAATTGTATTACTCAAATAACCGTCTATGTAATAGTAGAAGAATAAATTATAGGCTTACATGATGATACTGGACTCCTATTTTGTATTAGCCGATATCCGTTGAATGATATTTGAACTCCCGTTAAATTACATCCGTTGAATGATATATGAACTCGCGTTAAAAATAATCTTGTTGAATAATTTATGAATTCCTGTAAAAATAAATCCGTCAAAGTACAACAGCGTGGGCACGGCATATAGCAGTAAAACGTGATATTTAATGTTGTGAAAACTTGTGGCCCAACCCCATTGCTGCAATTATAAATGCAATAAAATATGATTAAACTATAAACTTGATATTCCGCTAATCTGACACCAAAATATAACAAAACCGTAGAACCCGTCTTGTCAGGATCCGCGGAGTTTATTGTTTACGGTAAACAAAAAGTGGATAGGGGATGAACTCAAATATATCTCTGGCACTGAGGTTGAAGGAAAACAACGCAGTATTTCTTCGATGGTAGTTAATCGACATTATTATTAATCTAGCAGCGTATAGCTATCGTATAAATAACACCGGCCGCAACGAAAACGAGCGGCGACGAGTAGTAAAAATAATTACATTAATCTTGATCTACGTAAGTTCAAATAATTCAATGGTTTTATGTTTCAACGGATATTAATTATGATTCAGTGGCTCTTCTTATGAATATAATGATTACCTGGAATCGGCACTCTGTACAATTATTGAAGACACGCTATATCTAAGTAAACTGGTGGATTCGACAGATTCAGCGGATTTTTATTATTGTTTAGGGTTATTTAATTCCGGAGTTTTGGAGTTGTTGTTTTGCGCGCCATAATGTTTGAAAGTGAAACCAATATATAAACCAATCAAATCCCATGAATCCTGCCATGTGACTAAATTTTACCAATGAAATATCCGAACGGAAAAATCCGCTGACCTCGTCACGACTCTGCCGGCTGCTATATTCGCCGTAGAAAACATAAATCATATCTCAATTCAACATAGACAGCTTTAAAGTCATTGTTATTGCATACTGTTTTACTCAGTTAGCTTAAAAATGAAAAAGTGAACAAATTCCAGTAGCCTATTATTCCTGTGAATGAAACTAATCAAACTTAGAACTTTATAAGATTTTATCTTCCGTTCTATTCCATATTTATACTTTTGTACTGATATGTATGAATGTAAATTTGAACGAATAAATATGTTTAACCAATCAAACTCAATAATAAAAGTCATACGGACTGCTGGGCTGCAGCACCGTTAAACAGCAAACACGTTTAAGGCATGGTTCCCTAAAAGCACGCGTACTGCGCGCTAATATGAGGTTGAGCAAGTGTCCAGGAAACTATGATCAAATGTTTAACCGAACTGAACGCAGCCCAGCATAATGTCAACATGCCAACTTGGATTTATGAAGAAATTGAATGTTTCCTACACAAATACAAGCAGACATGTATAAACAGCACACGTACAGTATAATTAGACCCTTTAGATGTAAGTACAATGCTAGAGTTGCATATAAATGTTCAATTCAAGAGTCTATTGTAGATTTAATAATCGCGATGTGAGAAAAGTGATGAGTTTTCGCGACTCCGTTGAAAACAATATTTCAAACAATAATTTTGAATAATACGGTCCCTTTATAACAACCTTAATTATGTTATTTCACCTCATAATTAATGCCATATAATTACAATATAAATCACTCTTTGCCTTAATTCCATCTTTCTCCCTTGCTCCCTTATTAATTTTCTCACAATAATCATTATCTCACAACTATGAATTCATAATACGCATCTAATAATAATCATTATCTAACAACTATCTCATAACACGCATCTCACAATAATCATTATCTCACAACTATTTTCTCATAACACGCATCTCATAATTATCATTATCTCACAACTGTCATCTCATAACCCACATCTTACAATAATCATAATTTCACAACTATCATCTCATAACACGCATCTCACAATAATCATAATCTCACAACTATCATCTCATAGCATGCATCTCATAATAATCATTATCTCACATCTATCATCTCATAACACACATCTCACAGTTATCATAATCTCACAACTATCATCTCATAACCCACATCTCATATTAATAATTATCTCACAACTATTATCTCATAACCCACATCTCACAATAATCATAATCTCACAAATATAATCTCATAACAGGCATTTCATAATAATCATTATCTCACAACTATGATCTCATAACACGCATGTCACAATAATCATTATCTCACAACTATCATCTCATAACACACATCTCACAATAATCATTATCTCACACCTATCATCTCATTACACACATCTCATAATAATCATTATCCCACAACTTTCATCTCATAACATGCATATAATAGTAATCATTATCTCGCAACTATCGTCTCATAACATGCATATCACAGTAATCATTATCTCACAACTATCATCTCATAGCACGCATCTCACAATTATCGTTATCTCACAACTATCATCTCATAACACGCATGTCACAATTATCATTATCTCACAACTATCATCTCATAACACGCATCTCACAATTATCATTATCTCACAACTATCATCTCATAACACGCATGTCACAATTAGCATTATCTCACAACTATCATCTCATAACACGCATCTCATAATATTTAGTAACTCACAACTATCATCGAATAACACGCATCTCATAACAATTAGTATCTCACAACTATCATCTCATAGCTTACAAATATCATCACATAACAGGCATGTCACAATAATCATTATTTCACAACTATCATCTCATAATACACATCTCACAATAATCATTATCTCACACCTATCATCTCATTACACACATCTCATAATAATCATTATCTCACAACTATCATCTCATAACATGCATATCATAGTAATCATTATCTCGCAACTATCGTCTCATAACATGCATATCACAGTAATCATTATCTCACTACTATCGTCTCATAGCACGCATCTCACAATTATCATTATCTCACTACTATCATCTCATAACATGCATGTCACAATTATCATTATCTCACAACTACCATCTCATAACCCACATCTCACAATTATCATTATCTCACAACTATCATCTCATAGCATGCATCTCACAATAATCATTATCTCACAACTATCATCTCACAACATGCATCTCACAATAATAATTTTCTCACAACTACCATCTCATCACACGCATCTCATAATATTTATTATCTCACAACTAGTATCTCATAACATGCATCTCATAATTATTATTATCTCACAACTATCATTTCTTAACACGAATCACACAATAATCATAATCTCACAACTATCATCTCATTACACGCATCTCACAATAATAATTTTCTCACAACTATCATCTCATTACAAGCATCTTACAATACTCATTATCTCACAACTTTCATCTCACAACACCCTTCTCACAAAAAATCATTTTGTCACAACTATCATCTCATAACACGCATCTCATAATATTTATTATCTTACAACTATCATTTCATAACACGCATCTCCTAGTAATCATTATCTCACAACTTTCATCTCATAACATGGATCACATAATAATAATTATCTCACAACTGTTGTCTCATAACACACATCTCATAATAACCATTATCTCACAACTGTCATCTCAAAACCCACATCTCATATTAATAATTATCTCACAACTATCATCTTATAACACGAATCACACAATAATCATAATCTCACAACTATCATCTCATAACCCACAATTCACAATAATCATTATCTCACAACTATCGTCTCATAACACACATCTCACAGTTATCATTATCTCACAACTATCATCTCATAACACGCATCTCACAGTAATTATTATCTCACAACTATCACCTCATAACACGCATCTCACAATAATCATTATCTCACAACTGTCATCTCATAGCATGCATCTCACAGTAATTATTATCTCACAACTATCATCTCATAACACGCATCTCACAATAATCATTATCTCACAACTATTGTTTCATCACACGCATCATTTAATAATCATTATCTCACAACTATCGTCTCATAACACGCATCACACAATAGTCATTATCTCACAACTATCATCTCATAACACGCATGTCACAATAATCATTATCTCACAACTATCATCTCATAGCATGCATCTCACAGTAATTATTATCTCACAACTATCATCTCATAACACGCATCTCACAATAATCATTATCTCACAACTATTGTTTCATCACACGCATCATTTAATAATCATTATCTCACAACTATCGTCTCATAACACGCATGTCACAATAATCATTATCTCACAACTATCATCTCATAACATGCATCTTATAATAATCATTATCTCACAACTATCGTCTCATAACACGCATGTCACAATAATCATTATCTCACAACTATGATCTCATAACACGCATTTAACAATAATCATTATCTCACAACTATCATCTCATAACATGCATGTCATAATAATCAGTAGTTCACAACTATCATCTCATAATACGCACCTCATAATAATCATTATCTCACATAACACGCATGTCATAATAATCAGTCAACTATCATCTCATAACACGCATCTCACAATAATCATTATTTCACACCTATCATCTCATAACACGCATCTAATAATAATCATTATCTCACAACTATCATCTCATTACACGCATCTCATCACTATCTCACAACTATCATCTCATAACACGCATCTCATAATAATCATTATCTCACATAACACGCATGTCATAATAATCATTCAACTATCATCATATAACACACATCTCACAATGATCATTATTTCACACTTATTATCTAATTACACGCATCTCATAATAATCATTATCTCACAACTATCATCTCATAACACGCATCTCATAATTATTATAATCATGCTTTAATAATAGTGTAGTAAAAACTAGTACAATACATTGTTTAAAAAATACATTTTTTTTTTGTTTATTTTTTTTTTTAATTTTGTAAAAAAAATATGATTGTTTTTTATGTTGAAAAGAGAAAGAGGCGACTGAAAAATGGAGATACAGAATGAGTTAGAAAATCAAAAAGTTAGGTGGATGGGTAAAAAAAGAAAGTAAGAAAGAAGTGTGTAAGGGAGAGAGAAGAAACTCGTGATTGGGACAGAGAAAAAAGGGATAGAGAGTGATTGCATATAGAGAGTGTGGGAATAGGAGTGATATGCAGATAAATAAAGTAGAAATGGAGAGTGAGTTAGAGAGACGGAAATGTAGAAAAATTAAAGACAATGATAGTCTTTATCATATGCGACGCTTGCTTTTCTATAAGATAAAGATTGTCTTAAAGAAAAGCAAGCGTCGCATATGATCAAGAACAAACCATAAGGTCACAACCTCTCCAGTTTATGACCTTAAGTAACACGTGTGTGCAGGCGCTTTTTGTCCGGAACGCATTTTGTCCGCAAGACGCCTTATTTTCGCAGAAAATTTAGAAAAAATGACGCCTTATGTCCGTATCACGCCTTTTGTCCGCAGAAACATTAGACAAATGACGCCTTTTGTCCGCATGCCGTCTTTTGTCCGCAGAAAAAAATCAGTAGAATGATAATTTTTTTGTCTGTATGACGCATTTATCTGCAGAATTTAGTTTAATAAACTTTTCTTCGCGTGATATCTCTTGTCCGCATATTTTTGCTATGCCCGGATGCAGGCCACAAATAGTTTCTTATCGATATTAACTTTAGTTGCTTAAAGATATTTTGATGAAAAGGAAGCTTACTAGTGATTTGATTTAGGGTAACTCGAGTCATGGTCACTGTTACTGAAATAGTTTGGTTTATTTTGTGTTTTTTTTAATGGGGTTTAACGCCATTTTCAACACATTTCAGGTTATATATGGCATATCCAGTTTTACTGGTGGAGGAAGACCTCAGACTGAGTCAGACTGAGTAGAACCACCGTCCTTCCGCAAGTAATACTGAAATAGAAAAAAACATTTCCTCTTAATAACTTCTGTTTTCGTTAATATTTTTATGAAACTTTTGGTATATGTTCCTAATGTAAAATAGAATCTTGGGATTTCAAGGTTAACGTGGTCAAGATCAAGTTCACTGATTGTAACCAAACATAGATAGACAGTTTCAGCTCAACAAATGTATTTCTTATGAATTTTGTGTATAATTTCCTATCACGTAAAGGAAGCTTGGAATATGTAGGTCAATCGGGCAAAGGTCATTATTACATTTAATTAATAAATAAAACAACAGTTTCCGCTGAGTTTCCTCATTTTCCTTTAATTGATTGGACGACATTTTGTGTATTGGCTTCTTGTATGAAAAGAAAGATTGAGAATAACGGATAAAGTTAAGATTACTGTTACTCAAAACAGAAAAACAATTTCGCTCAATAACTTCAATTTCCTGTATATAAGATATTTTGATGTAATAATGAATATATATTTTTAGCGTTAAAATAAAAGCTTGTGATTGACTGTCAGGTAAATTTGAATTTCAAATGACCCTCGTTAATAAAAGTCTTTATATTATTATTATTAATATTATTATTATTATTATTATTATTATTATTATTATTATTATTGTTGTTATTTTTATAAAAGGCACTTCTAGGCCTACTGGCTGACATGTGTTCAACGTTTAGTAAAGTTACCTTGAGAGAATTTGGAGTTGTACTCCGGAAATGCTTTCTGGCCCACGGACATACGGACGCACACATGGAAGTGCCCATTTCGATATCCCCCGCAATATTGCATTTATATCAAACCAGTTTTCGATGTTTGAAATATGCATCTCTGCTAGAAACGAATAATAAAAGTTGTAGCTCTAAGCATATTTTCATATATCAACAATGTTGAAATAAAAAAGTATGTTTTTGTCAACTATACCTGCATAAATAATGTCATGTAATTCGTTCCAATTCATCAACTTCTTGGGGTGTTTTTTTACAGAAATTTACATATGAAATAAACTCTCTTCGACGCTTGCTAAGACAATCAACGTTTGGAATATGATGAAGACTATGAGAATCTAAAAATATAATTACACCGCTTATGCCGTTACAAAAATACACCGCCTGGCACGGTTAGTTCAGTCGATAGCGCGTCTGACTATCAATCAAGGGGTCGTGGGTTCGAATCCCCGCCCGGCAATAGTTTCCGCAAGGATTGATATACAACATTACGTGTCAGTATCGTTTGTATCTCGCCACTGATTCAAGAGGAATGTTATCAGTCACTTGCGGAGATGGGTATTTTCGAGTATTGATCGTCTGTGAGCAATAATTGACATAACATTGCACTAAATATTCAAACAAACAAACGAAAGTGCACCGATGGCGATCCACTTTAAAACTATTTATAAAACGGTTATTTATTACAAGTCAAACGGAACGATATGCAAATTCTCTCCGAAGACATTTGCCTATATTATTCATAGTTAAAATTTTATTTCGTAATATTAACTCTTTATCTTTAGTCACCGTTTTCGATTTACTGTGGAGGAGACCGGGACAAGTCGGAATGAAAATTGCATTGGTCACTCTGTATAAATATTTGTTTTACATACATTCACGTATTATACGCACATTATAAAATATGTCTTCTCTTGTCATTTAAGTTTAACGATTTTATACTAATATAATTGGTTGTTTCACAAAATGACACAAGTGACGAACTGAAATGTTCCAATTTGTCCAAGCATTAGGATTAAATTAAAAAATATACATTCTAATGTAATTATTGACAATTCAAGGGCCATAACTCAGAAAAGAAATATCAGATTAAAAATGCAAGCACGTTACATGTTGTCTCGTTTTCGTCTCTGTGGTTCATCAGACATAAAAATATAATTTGGTGTTTTGAGGTCGGACAGTTTTTAAGACAAAAAATAGTATGTTTAATGCTTTATTGTAATTGTGATTTTTTTCGATAATGGATACAGGCCAACTAAATTGACTTATCCAAGTTATGACTTACCCAAGTTATAACAGCATAACGTATACACTTTTTTTATACTTAGCCTTTTATTTTGTAAATAAATCCCAAAGTCATCCAGAAACTGACGATCTGAATATAATATAGTTTTTTTTCCGGTAGAGCTATGTTAGTTTGATATTCGTTTTTGATATTCGATATTAATCATGAATCTAACGGTAACCCTAACCGTAACTCTAGCCCTAACCCTAACCTCCATTTTAAAGAGTTTCTCCTTAAATATCAAAAGAAAGAAAGACGAATATCAAACTGACTGCTTGTATTTTCAGTTTTACATTTACAAACATCAATAAAAGCCATAAAATAAGAATAGGTCTGAGGCTGGTGTCAGAACCCATGATCGTATAATCATAGTTAAGAGAAGTGTTTGTTTTCAAATTAAAGGAAGTTTCATAGCGTATACGCTGGATGGAATAACTATAATTCGGTAAATATTACTCATGTATAGTTATACATATTTTTAAAAAAGAATACAGTTTTTATGTTTTAACGACGAAGTATTGAATTGAGTTGTTCTAAAGAGTAATTGATTTAGTGGAACGCATGATCCAGTGGTAGAGCATCTAACCCATGATCGGAGGGTCGTGGGTTCGATCAACAGCCACGGCTATGTGTGGTGTCCCAGAGCAAGATATTTTTTCCGCATATGCCTAAAAGTACGGGTTTTCGCCGAGTGATCGCCTCTCTTTCTCCCAAATCCCACCCACTAATATGGGGACTTACATTTGAACTTTGTAACCGCCGCAAAAGCAGTAATTACTTAACGTGTTTAATTAAGAGATATTAAGTTTAACAGTACTCCAGTTGTATGCACAAAGTATTTACATTATATCAGTTATGAACAATTTCAAAATAAATTGCTTAATCGATTCCCCTCTTACCCCCCTGTATTACATTTACGAGAATTTGGTTTATGGCAACAACCGCTTGATCACCTCCCTTCCTCGACCTGATCTTTATAAAACGGAAAATTGTTATATGCGTGTTAGGTGATAATATATGAGAAATGTGAGATGCGTGTTAGGTGACTATAGTTGTGAGATAAGAAATGCGAATTGTGAGATGATAGATAAGAATTGTGAGGTGTGTTTTAGGTGATGATAGTTATGAGATCGAGATCTGTGCGATGCATGTTAGGAGATGATAGTTGTAAGATGAGAGATGAGAATTGTGAGATGCGTGTTAGGTGACTATAGTTGTGAGATAAGAAATGCGATTTGTGAGATGCGTGTTAGATGATGATGGGCGTGATATGAGTATTGCGATATGCCTGTTTGATGATGAAAAATTTGAGATGAAAAATGAGAATTGTGAGATGCGTGTTAGAAGATGATATTTGTGAGATGAGAATTGTGAGATGCATGTTAGGTGATGATAGATGAGAATTGTGTTAGGTGATGATAGTTGTGAGATAAGAGATGTGAATTGTGAGATGGTTGTTTGGAGATGACATTCGCGAGATGAGGATTGTGAGATGCTTGTCAGTAGATGATGATACATTATTTGTAAGATAAGAGATGAGAATTGTGAGATGAGTGTTAGGTGCTCATAGTTGTGAGATGAAAGATGCAAATTGTGATATGCGTGTTAGGTGACTATAGTTGCGAGATAAGAAATGCGAATTGTCAGATGCATGTTTGGTGAAAAATTGTGAGATGAGAAATGAGAATTGTGATATGCATGTTAGGAGATGATAGTTGTGAGACAAGAGATGAGAATTGTCAGATGCGTCTTAGAATATAATAGATTAGAACTGTGAGATGCATGTTAGGTGACTATAGTTGTGAGATAAGAGATGAGAATTGTGGGATGCATGTTAGGTGACTATAGTTGTGAGATGAGGAATGATAATTGTGGGATGCATGTTAGGTGACTATAGTTGTGAGATAAGAGATGAGAATTGTGGGATGCATGTTAGGTGACTATAGTTGTGAGATAAGAGATGAGAATTGTGGGATGCATGTTAGGTGACTATAGTTGTGAGATAAGAGATGAGAATTGTGGGATGCATGTTAGGTGACTATAGTTGTGAGATAAGAGGTGAGAATTGTGGAATGCATGTTAGGTGACTATAGTTGTGAGATAAGAGATGAGAATTGTGGGATGCATGTTAGGTGACTATAGTTGTGAGATAAGAGATGAGAATTGTGGGATGCATGTTAGGTGACTATAGTTGTGAGAGATGAGAATTGTGGGATGCATGTTAGGTGACTATAGTTGTGAGATAAGAGATGAGAATTGTGAGATGTGTTTTAGATGATGCTTGTTGTGAGATGAGAATTATGAGATGTGTTTTAGATGATGATAGATGATAATTCTGAAATGCGTGTTAGGAAATGATAGCTGTGAGATGAGAGCCGAAAAGTGTAATAGGCATGTTAGGTGATGGTAGTTGTAAGATGATAGATGAGAATTGTGAACTACGTGTTTGGATCTGATAGCTGCGAGATGAAATTTATGAAATACGTGTTAGATGTGATAGTTGTGAGATGAGAATTGCAAGATGCGTGTTAAGAAATGACAGATGAGAATTGTGAAATATGTGTTAGGTGATGATAGGTGTGATAGGAGGATTGCGAGATGCCCGTTTGCCGATGAAAATTATGAGATGAGAAATGAGAATTGTGAGATGGGTGTTTGGAGATGATATTTGTGAGATGAGAAATGTGATAAGCGTGTTTGGAGATGATATTTTTAAATGAGAATTGTAGATGCGTATTAGATGATAATAGATAATAATTGTGCAATGCGTGTTAGGTAATGATAGATAATAATTGTGCAATGCGTATTAGATGATGATAGATAATAATTGTGCAATGCGTGTTAGGTGATGATAGATGTGAAATGAGGATTTCGAGATGCTTGTTTGGTGATGAAAATTTATAGATGAGAAATGAAGATTGTGAGATGCGTGTTAGGTGATGATAGATGTTATATGAGGATTTCGAGATGTTGTTTGGTGATGAAAATAGTAAGGTGAGAAATGAGAATGGTAAGATGCGTGTGTTGAGATGATATTTGTAAGATGAGAATTGTGAGATGCGTATTTGGAGATGATATTTGTGAGATAAGAAATGTGAGGTGGGTTTTTGGTGATGATAGATGGAATATGAGGATTTCGTGATGCGTGTGAGGTGATAAAAATTGTAAGATGAGAAATGAGAATTGTGGGATGGGTGTTAGGAGATAATATTTGTGAGATGAGAATTGTGAGATTCGTGTTAGATGATGATAGACAAGAATTGTGAAATGCGTATTAGGTGATGATAGTTGTTATATGAGGATTTCGAGATGTTGTTTGGTGATGAAAATTGTAAGGTGAGAAATGAGAATGGTAAGATGCGTGTTTGGAGATGATATTTGTAAGATGAGAATTGTGAGATGCGTATTTGGAGATGATATTTGTGAGATGAGAATTGTGAGATGGGTTTTTGGTGATGATAGATGTAATATGAGGATTTCGTGATGCGTGTGAGGTGATAAAAATTGTGAGATGAGAAATGAGAATTGTGAGATGCGTATTTGGAGATGATATTTGTGAGATGAGAAATGTGAGGTGGGTTTTTGGTGATGATAGATGGAATATGAGGATTTGGTGATGCGTGTGAGGTGATAAAAATTGTGAAATGAGAAATGAGAATTTTGAAATTGGTGTTAGGAGATAATATTTGTGAGATGAGAATTGTGAGATTCGTGTTAGATGATATTTGTGAGATTAAAAATGTGAGATGCGTGTTAGATGATGATAGACAAGAATTGTGAAATGCGTGTCAGGTGATGATAGTTGTTATATGAGGATTTCGAGATGATGATTGGTGATGAAAAGTGTGATGTGAGAAATGAGAATGGTAAGATGCGTGCTAGGAGAGGATATTTGTGAGACGAAAATTGTAATAGGTGTGTTAAATGATGATAGATAAGAATTGCGAGATGCTTGTTAGGAAATGATATTTGTGAGTTGTGTGTTAGATAATGATAGATAAGAAGTACGAGATGTCTGTTTGATTAATAAATTAATAAATGAATGAATGAATGAATGAATGAATGAATGAATGAATGAATGAATGAATGAATGAATGAAATACTGTGTATTAGCACAGTGCTTTTCTGACAAGCTTGTTAAACAAAGCGCACTAGGAACGCAATTACATGTTCACAGTTAACAATTCCATTAAGAACTGGCACCTAGTTGACACTTTTTAGTTTGCAGTTCATATTTTGAAAACTTGCAAGTAGTCCGCTACCGGTGTAATTCGGTCGTGGGGGATTATGTTTGTCCTCGTCCGTTCGTCCGCCCGCATGTATGTCTGTCCACAATATCGGAATTCACCGTTTATGAAAAAAGTACTGAATATGTTTTCATGAAACTTGGTATGTAAATAAATGGTAATGAGAAGATGGTATTTTTGCTAACATTACCGAAATTATGGTCGGTTAGGTAGACGGCAATGATAACTTAAACTTATGTCCATATATTGTTTTTGCTAGTTTTACCGAACCCTTGGGGTAGGGCAAAAGGAGTAGAGAAAGGTAAATGTGGAGAATAATTTAAAAATAAAGTTTTGATATTTGGGTCTAAATGTGAGAATTGGGGTGGGATTTTGGGAATATTACATGTATTCCAATGAGTATGAAATTAAAAAAAGATTTTATACACATTGAAATCTGAAGCTTCATCTAGTCATAGCAAAGTTGATTTGGGATTGAATTGCAATAAGAGGCCAAGTGGGTCCCCGAAACGGTAAACAATTAGAAGTTTCAAAAATATTGTCAGCAACCGGAATGTCAAATATTTGTATATTATAGGCGCAAGAACCGTAGTGTGGGAAGGGGCGCTCTCCCCGAGCCCAATGTTACAGTTGTGGAGGGCTGCGCATACGTTGCCCCATCCCCGAATAATTTTATAAAACCGTCACAAAGTATCAATCATCGAAAGTAACCGTGACAACTGCAATTTTATTCGCGCGCTTGCGTGAGTGAGTGCTTGTGTGCGTGCGTGCATGCGTGCGTGCATGCGTGCGTGAGTTGCGCGGTGCGGCGCGGTGAGTGCTAGTCTCAGTGTGTTTCAAAATCGATTAAAAGTCACAGAATATTACAAAAGATAACAAACATATTTTTATTCTGAAAACTAATAAATGCAGCATTTGTCTTTTTTTTTGGAAATTGCACAATATCCCTCATACTACCACTATTAGGGGACATCCCTCACAAACTCCGCACCTTCTTGGTCCCTAGCTCATGTATCACTGTGTTATAAACCTTCTTACACATCTTAAAGTTTTTTTAAATAAAGACGTTAAACAGTAACAAAATATTAGAGCAAGTAATAAACATTTTCCACGATTACACTAACGGTTTAAACATATTTTATTTCTATTTATATACTTGTATACAGAAATAGATTCAGAAACATTGTAAATATGTTGAGGGCTTCATGGAAGATTGGATTTATATAAAAGGGCTATCTCGTTAATATTATTAGTATTATTATCCCAACATCACCTTTGCTCCTGGTACATGCGGTAGCGGGTTTAAAACAAGGTGAATATTTTAAAATAATGTTTTTATTTCTGAAAAAAAAGTTTATAATTCACAAAAATGGAATTGCCAACAATCATACTTTTATCCTTAAAACTCGCTAGACAGCAGCATTTGATGTTTAAGATATTAACATTTTCTGGAGTAGCCCCCCACCCCTCACCCCCACTAACGGGACGAGAGAAACCCCATCCCAGTCTCCCTCCAAGGTCCCCCACGCACTATATTCGTAACGCTACTACGCTTATGTTTATATACTATGCAAATGATTCTTATGTTGAAATACATTTTATTTAAATATACATTGTAAACCTTGTTGCCTTATTAGGTCAGTCGGTTCCGCGTATGACTATCAATCCAGGGGTCGTGAGTTCGAATCCCCGCCCGGCAGCAGTCTTCGTGATGGTTGATATATGGCATTGTGTCTCATTATCATTCGTCTCTCGTCGCAGATGCACGTGGGAAAGTTATCAGTTACTTGCGGAGATGGGGTGGGCTCGAGTACTGGTTGCAGTGGTTAGGTTTACTGGTCGTCTGTAAGCCCTCGGTGGCATAAAATTACACTATCTATTAAATCAAACAACACAGATCTACCTGTTTTAGCACCTGTGTTTAGTGTATCCCTAAAACTTGTGTTGTTTGTATTAATTAAAATGCTACCAAGTTTTGCACGGCTATCATTATTTGTATCATTACTTTAAATATGTAAATGTTATCAGATCAGAAATGTTCTCACGAATAGCTATTTGATCGCTCCATTCTTAATCCTTTAAACGATTCATTACAAGGCATCATTAAGTAATCACGTTGCTTTGTTATATTTTAGCACCTGTTTTATTTTGAGACATGTCAAAAATCAACTCAAACTTAAGCTACTTGCATCACGTGATACTTTTCGCGGGAAACAGTTGACCAATAGAAAACCCTCGTCTTTTTCCGGCTAGCCTTTCATTGGTCCAAAGTCACGTGACAGTACAACGGACGTTTGACGAGAATAAAGCAGCCCACTGCCTTCACCATTTCATGTTGTGCATTCTAAGTGGAAAGACCTATTTTATTTTTGGACATAGGATGGTGGCGTGAGTTAAACTGTGTTGTATTGTCTATTTTTTATCATATTTTATTTTAATTTGTATTATTTTCATTCAATTTAATGATATTTTAAATATTTTCCTCACCTTTATGTACATGGACGGAAGTGTACACTGCTGATTCTCGTTTCGAACTTGTATGCTGCAGCGGCCATTGTTTCAACACTTGCTGCCATTTATATTCGTGTACACTCTTCTAGTCTTCGGTTGTATTATTATTGAACTGCTACCAGCAATTGCATTACAGTTGAAAATATTTAGATTAAAAAACAATTTTTATTGATAGAAAACTTGGTTTTTAAATTAGCAATTCCGATAGCCATTCCGCGCACATGTACATCCATTTATTAAAACCATTTATTGAATTAATAAGATACAGCAACACAGTGAAATAGTACAGATAAAAGTAAATCGAACTTTAGAATCAAATGAACGAATGTTTTATATTAATACTATTCATTAGCAGGTCGCCATTTGCACGTGTACCATTGGTTATGTCGTTCGTCTGTGTGGCAGAATTTGTGTGGTTGTCCGAGAACACACTCGAAGTTGGAGCTAAATAATGTACACGTATGTCAGATATTTTTATATTCTCATGTTTGTCATTTCATTTCAGGAGTTGATTTCAGACAGCTCTACGCTTTGTTGTGTTGTTTGGTTTGCAGTAAAACAGATATGGTTACAGTACAGAACATCGTTTATATAGTGAGTATTATTATGTCCTGTTCTCTCCTCAGTCTTATTTGTAATAGACGTTAAACAGTTGCCCGTTGTCATCGATTTTCATAATATACTAGCCTGATAGTCAATGACCTTGTATGTAAATGTAAAGTAAAACAATGAATGACATTTCATCATCACCATCTCTATTAATAGCATCCCCCTGGAATAGTATTCTCATGATGTGTTGAACCTAATCGTAATGTGCTACTTTGTTGCCGATTGGTGATTTCTTGTAAAACAGAATTTTCTAATTCCCTGTACCATCACGAAATGATTATGTTCAGAATGCAGATTGCATAACTCTTACTTTTTGATATGTCCTTTTTCTCATTGTCCTTATTTTTACATGCTTAAACTCTTAGCACTGTCCATCTGAGTTTGCTATAGAACACTTAATGATAATTCACTTTTAACAGGTTTGTACCCAGATGCTTGGTCATCCGGGATTGGTTCCCAGTAGTAATGTGACTGATTGGTATCATTCAGATGGTTGGCGTATAAGATGTACAGACCAGAAGACGAAAGTTAAGTACAATGTGCTCGTGTAATTTGTAATATGCTTGAATTATGCTTTTCGTTGGTTATCCTGATTTGTTTGTTTAAATATGTATTGTCATTGGAATGTTAACCAGTACTCGAGCTCTGCCATCTCTGCAAGTAACTGATAAATTTCCCACTTGAATCATCAGTGAGATATAAATGATAATGATACGCAATAGCAATACTATATCAATCAACAAGAAGACTGTGGCCAGGCGGGGATTCGAACTCGTGGCCCCTGATTTGATAGTCGTTACGTCTATTATGTTCTTGGCTCGCCGGAGCCTAAGGCTCAATGTGAGCTTTGTTTTTATTTTAAGCTCACCTGGGAGCATAATGCTCTAGATGAGCTTTTGTTATTACCCTGCGATGGTTGTCATGATTTGTTTATTTAAATATTTTACGTCATTGTAAGGTTAACCAGCGATGAGCTCACCTATCTCCGCAAGTAACTAATAACTTTCCTACTTGAATCAGTGGTGAGAGACAAATGATAATGATACACAATGTCCTATATCAATCATCACGAAGACTGCGACTGGGCGGGGTTCGAACTTATATCAATGAAGGTGAAACATTTTATCAAACAGATTTAAAATTGGTTAAAAAGTACTTTACTTGTAAAAATATAAAAGTTAAGACATTTCATTTCAGAAGTTGATTTCAGACAGCTCTGCACTTGGTTGTGTTGTTTGGTTTGCAGTAAAACAGATATGGTTACAGTACAGGACCTTGTTTAGATAGTGAATATTATAATGTCCTGTTCTCTACTTAGTCTTATTTGTAATAGACTTTAAACAGCTGCCTGTTGTCATCGATTTTTATAATATACTAGCCTGATAGTTAATGACCTTGTATGTAAATGTAAAGTAAAACATTGAATGACATTTCATCATCATCATCACCATCTCTAGCAATCCCCCTGGAAGAGTATTCTCGTGATGTGTTTAACATAATTGTAATGTGCTACTTTGTTGCCGAGAGGTGATCTCTTGTAAAACAGATTTTCAAATTCCCTGTACCATAACGAAATGATTATGTTCAGAATGCAAATTGCATAACTCTTACTTTTTGATATGTCCTTTTTCTCATTGTCCTTAATTCTACATGCTTAAACTCTTAGCACTGTCCATCTGAGTTGCTATAGAACACTTACTGATAATTCACTTTTAACAGGTTGGTAACCAGATGCTTGGTAATTCCTGATTGTTTCCCAGTGGTAATGTGACTGATTGGTATCGTGCAGATGGTTGGCGTATAAGATGTACAGACCAGAAGATGAAAGTTAAGTACAATGTGCTCGTGTAATTTGTAATACACTTGAATTATGCTTTTCGTTGGTTATCCTGATTTGTTTGTTTAATATTTATTGTCATTGGAAGGTTAACCAGTACTCCAGCTCACCATTCTCCGCAAGTAACTGATAACTTTCCCACTTGAATCATCAATGAGATACAAATGACAATGATACGCAATAACAATACTATATCAATCATCACGAAAACTGCGGCCGGGCGGGGATTCCAACTCACAGCCTCTGGTTTGATAGTCGATTGATACGCAATGTCCTATATCAATCATCACGAAGATTGTGACCGGGCGGGGATTCGAACTCATGGCCCCTGGTTTGATAGTCATTATGTGTATTATGTTCTTAGCTCACCGGAGCCAAAGGCCCAAGGTGAGCTTTTGTGATCAATCGTTGTCTGTTTTTCAACACATCTAAACCAAACTTAGACATTAGTTATAGAAATCATAGGACATATACTGGATTGAAAAATACTTATACTCCCAGTACATGTTTCTATTCTACTGTAATGTGTACTGGGGCATAAGCTTGGTAAAGACTGGTACTAGCCCGTTTCAGGGGGTTTCACTTGTTGGTTTTGAATTCTTCATATAAGTCAAAATCAAAATTTTCACTATTAATGTTATTTCTTTAAGTTATGCCCTTTGGATCATTCAGAAAATAAAAAATAAAATAATGATATTTAAACTGGAAATCAAACATATACATTTAGAGCAATGTCAGTAGTTAGTTAGTGATTTTTCTTGTAATGAAATAGTTTTGAAATGTGGATGATGACCCAAATAATTAGGTTAAATACCACAAAAAATAATTTGGACGATTAAAATATGAAAAAGTAAATAAACCAGATAGGGTAAAAGAAACATGATTAGTAAGGGTAAAACTAATTAGGACACTTAAAACAATTAATTCAGGGCAAATAAAACGTTTAGTTTAAGGCATATAAAAATATTCAATAAGGGCAATTAACACAATCAATATGGCAATTAAACTATATTCAGTGTATAGGATAAACAACAGATACAATCAGGGAAATTAACACACCAACATATGTACAGCAATCAAATAATTAAATAATTAAAACAGATGCAACCAGGACACTTAAAAGATAAACAAATAAGTATGGCAATTGAAATCTTTATCAATTATAAAATAATTAAAAGAGATACAATCAGGACAATTAAAACATAAACAAATAAGTATGTTGATTAAAATATATAAATTAGAAATTAAATAATTAAAACAGATGCAATCAGGACAGATGAAACATATACAAATAAGTAATAATTAAAAAAGATACATTCAGGACAATTAAAACATAAACAAATAAGTATGTTGATTAAAATATATAAATTAGAAATTAAATAATTAAAACAGATGCAATCAGGACAGATGAAACATATACAAATAAGTAATAATTAAAACAGATAGAATCAGGACAATTAGAACATAAACAAATAAGTATGGCAATTAAAATTTATATATTAATTATAAAATAATTAAAACAGATACAATTAAGACAAGTAAAACATAAAACATAAACAAATAAGTATGGCAATTCAAATTTATGTATTAATTATAAAATAAATAAAACAGATACAACTATGACAATTAAAACATAAACAAATAAGTATGTCAGTTAAAAAATATAAATTAGATACTAAATAATTAAAACAGATACAATCAAGATAATTAGAACATAAACAAATAAGTAAATAATAAAAAAATAAGTATGCCAGTTAAGCCATATAAATTAGATATTAAATGATTAAAACTGATACAGTCAGGACAATTAAAACGTAAACAAATAAATATGTTGATTAAAATATATAAATTAGATATTAGATAATTAAAACTGATACAGTCAGGACAATTAAAACGTAAACAAATAAATATGTTGATTAAAATATATAAATTAGATATTAGATAATTAAAACAGATACAATCAGGACAATTAAAACATAAACAAATAAGTATGTTAGTTGAGCTATATAAATTGATTATTAAGTAATTAAAACTGATACAATCAGGATAATTTAAACATTAACAAATAAGTATGTTGATTAAAATATATAAATAAGGTATTGAATAATTAAAACAGATACAACCAGGATAATTAAAATATAAACAAATAAAAAAATAAGTATGTCAGTTAAGCTATATAAATTAAATTATCAAATAATTAAAACATATGCAATTAGGTCAATTCAAACATACACAAAAGTATAGCAATTAAAATTTATCAATTAAATAATTAAAATATATACAATAAGGGTAATTAATACATAAAACATTTAGAACAATCAAAATATATTTAGTGATAAGGATAAATTTAACATATACATAACATTATATATTAGAATAGAATCAATTAGGGCTAATAACGTGCACAGATACAAACATATAAGTTATTAAAACACAAAATAAAGGTATTATTATAAATATAAATATTTTATTATATTATCATTATAATGTTAGTATTATAGAATAGTTCTTAGTGTCTGTAAGTGTTATAGTATTTGCATTGAATAGACTTTATATTTAATTAAACTTGTATAACATTGGGTTTAGACCTGAATCACGGAAAGGCTTCTTGAAATGACCGCTGCTTACGCTAACTAACGCGCATTTAACGATTAACCATTTGGTGGAACTCTAAAACATTTCAGATTTTAAAGAATTAAGCACAAAAATATTCTTTGGTTTGTAAGGATAATGTAAGGATAATGTTTTAAGATATTTTATATCTAATATTTTCATTCAAGTCAATACACATTTGTTGTGTATTTAATTTTATGTGCATTAAATATTGTCAACACATTGCATGATGGGAAACGTCTTGAGCCATCTGTAGCAATATTTGTTGCTACATTCTGCTTATATAAAACAGTCCTTTGCAATTGTTGGCACCATTAATCTGTAATAGGTTACAGTAGAAGAATAAAACATTATTCTGTACAGACGTAATTACTGATTACGTTTGTATGTCATTTATTCTCCTTCATTAACCAGACACTTGACCGTAGATGCATACTGAAATTAAATAAACAACTGTTGTATTGAATTGAATAATATAATACTAGATTAAAATCATTATTTAAAACAGTATTCTTAAGATAATACAACTCTTACAGAGTGATAATGCAATAAAAGTAGTATTTCATTTTAAATCAGAAATGTTTCAAGTACCACCAAATTCACTGTGTTTAATTATTAACATGCAATTTTAAGAAGCCTTTTTCATGTAAAAATAGTAAAATATTGTAATGGGGGGTTGTCTATTCATGCAAGTATTACTTGTGTAGCTTAGTTACTGTAAAATAGTTTATTTACTTACATACTTTAAAGTTATATCATATATATTTTATAATTACATACACATATATGATTATAAAGTATACCCAACACACATATTGTGTTGTTAAATACAAAACAAGTTGTTACTCATATTACATGTAAAATCATATAAAACAGATACTCATATAATCATATAAAATAAATACTAATATAATCATACAAAACATATACTCATATAAACTGTTATAAGTCATAAACTTACATAAATGTACATACAATAGATGAATGAAATACTATTGTTTTAATTGCAAACACCATAAAATCATATAAAACATACTCATATAATCATATAAAATAAATACTTATATAATCATAAAAAACATATTCTCATATAAATTGTCATAAGTCATAAACTAATATAAATGCACATACAATAGATCTATGAAATACTTTTATTTTAATTGCAAACATCATAAAATCATATAAAACTGATACTCATATAACCATATAAAATAAATACAAATAAATTCATACAAAAGATATACTTGTATAAACTGTTATAAATGATAAACTTATAAAAATGCACAAATAATAGATATATGAAATACTGTTGTTTTAATTGCAAATATGATAAAAATCATAAAGAAAAAAATCAAATAATCATATAAAAAAGATACTCAAATAATCATATAAAATAAATACTAATATAATCATAGAAAACATATACTCATATAAATTGTTATAAATCATAAACTAATATAAGTGTACATATAATAGATATATGAAATACTGTTGTTTTAATTGCAAATATGATAAAAATCATATAAAAAAGATACTCAAATAATCATAAAAAATAAATACTAATATAATAATAGAAAACATATACTCATATAAATTGTTATAAATCATAAACTTATAAAAATGCACAAATAATAGATATATGAAATACTTTTGTTTTAATTGCAAACATGATAAAATCATAAAACAGAAACTCATATAATCATATAAAATAAAAACTCATAAAATCATAGAAAACATATACTCGTATAAACTATAATTAAACATAAACTAATATAAATGAACATATAATAGATCTATGAAATACTGTTGTTTAAATTGCAAACACCATAAAATCATAAAACAGATACTCATATAATCATATAAAACATATACTCGTATAAACTATTATAAATCATAAACTAATATAAATGTACATATGATAGATATATGAAATACTGTTGTTTTAATTACAAACACCATAAAATCATAAAACAGATACTCATATAATCATATGAAATAAATACTTATATAATCATACAAAGCATATACTCATATAAACTATTATAAATCATAAACTAATATAAATGTACATATAATAGATATATGAAATACTGTTGTTTTAATTACAAACATCATAAAATCATAAAACAGATACTCATATAATCATATAAAAAATACTAATATAATCATACAAAGCATATACTCGTATAAACTGTTATAAATCATAGACTAATATAAGTGTACATATAATAGATACATGAAATACTGTTGTTTTAATTACAAACACCTTAAAATCATATAAAACAGAAACTCATATAATCATATAAAATAAATACTAATATAATCATAGAAAACATATACTCGTATAAACTGTTATAAATCATAGACTAATATAAATGCATATATAATATATATATATATGAAAAACTGTTGTTTTAATTACAAACATCATAAAATAATTACTAATATAATCATACAAAACATATACTCGTATAAACTATTATAAATCATAAACTAATATAAATGCACATATAATAGATGTATGAAATACTGTTGTTTTAATTACAAACATCATAAAATAATTACTAATATAATCATACAAAACATATACTCGTATAAACTATTATAAATCATAAACTAATATAAATGTACATATAATAGATATATGAAATACTGTTGTTTTAATTACAAACACCATAAAATCATAAAAAACAGATACTCATATAATCATATAAAATAAATACTAATATAATCATACAAAACATATTCTCGTATAAATTGTTATAAATCATAGACTAATATAAATGCCTATATAATATATATATATGAAAAACTGTTGTTTTAATTGTAAACATGATAAAATCATATAAAACAGATACTCATATAATCATATAAAATTAATTTTAATATAATCATAGAAAACATATACTCGAATAAATTGTTATAAATCATAAACTAATATAAATGCATATATAATAGATATATGAAAAACTGTTGTTTTAATTGCAAACATCATTAAATCATATAAAACAGATACTCATATAATCATATAAAGTTAATTTAATATAATCATAGAAAACATATACTCATATAATTTTTTATAAATCATAAACTAATATAAATGCACATATAATAGATACATGAAATACTGTTGTTTTAATTGCAAACATCATAAAATCATATAAAACAGATACTCATATAATCATATAAAATAAATGCTAATAAATTCATACAAAACATATACTTGTATAAATTGTTATAAAACATAAACGTATATAAGTGCACATATAATAGATCTATGAAAACCTGTTGATTTAATTGCTAACATCATACAATCATATAAAACAGATACTCATATAAATAGATGATAAACTCGTATAAAAACAGATGCACATATAAAATATATAAGAATTAACTAAAATTCATCAAAATATAGTATAAACAGATACTTGTATAAAGCAAAATACACTTCAAAGTTTAACATAAACAAATTATAATATAAAATATGAACCTAAATAAACCAAATAAATGCTATAAAACACAAAGATATGGAATTGGCATAAAAATAGTTCGAATTGAACTTCAAATTACAAAAACCTACAAAAATGTTTGCATTTAAAATCATCTAAATGATAATTAACATTATGAATAATATAAAACTGATATTCATATAAATTGCACATAAAACACAATCACAAAATATACTCCTATAAATTACAGATATTTTAAAAATATATAAGGATAAATATAATATAATTTAAAAAAAAAATATTCATTTATGATAAATAATAAGTTCTTCCATAAAAAGTGTACATATAATAATAATAAAAAATAGATACTCATATAAATTGCACGTATAAATCAAGTCATATAAAATATTCTTCTCATTAAAAGCATACAAAATAATATCATATAAATTGCACATATAAAATAAAAAAAAGGTACTCGTATAAATTGCATGCATAATAAATTGTTAAAAAATAGATACATAAATTGCACAACTTATAAAAATATATAAAAAACATAATCATATAATTTGTATACATGATAAAAGCATACTAAAATTATACTCATATAAAATCTAATGCATCAGACACATAGTCGTGTCTATAAAACTATAAACATTAATCATGTTACAAAGTTTCTCATATGAATTGCTCATAAAATTCTTTAATTATAAGCACAAACAAACACAACATCACTTTAAATATAAATTGAAAATATCACGAAATCACCTAAAAAATAAAAAATCCCTGATTAAAAACTAGAATAAAAGTTAACATCAAGATATGGTCAGTATTATCCACTATTTCATTTCTTTTTTTTCTCTAATACAATTTTGAAATGTTAAAAGTATTAAAGGACGAAACAAAATCATTGTTTCAAGAATTGACATTGCTCATCACTTATATTCAACACATTATTAGGCTTTTTATGAACCTTTCTTTCGTCCTGCCTAATTATAAATACGTTGTACAAGAGGCACTCTTCTAAAAAAAAGAGCTGCATCTTGTAAATGTACGTGGTCTTTACACATATACATTGTATATGTATTATAAACGTACAGACGTATCCCCTCATATGTACATAGCTTCGATACATGTCTCGGTTTGGCAGTTAAATTAAAATATATATATTGATGTTGTTTTATTTTAATCATTTTATTTTTGCAAATAAAGTAAGCTGAATTTAAGAAATCGAAGCTATGTATAAAGTCCCTTTATGTATTACGATCCATTACGCACACATGCACAGCACATACAGGCACGAGTGTATATGATTATATGTTTGATTTCCAGTAACACTTAATGTATTGAACTTCTTTGGCAATCATTTTATTTTTGGCAAGAGATTAAATATAAATCTTAATAAACCAAAATGCATTTGAAAGAAAATACGAAAGGCAACAGTTTCTAAGGGGCATCATTATTTAATGTTTAATAATTATTTTTGTCAAATGTGCCCAAGATTTTATTGTTTTTTTCAGAGTCATTATGTACCCATGGAACCTATACAAGACTTTTGCTGTAGAGTTGATGATAAAAGACAGTGCAGTTTTCAACATATACCAGGTAAATTTATCCATTATACCAGTTATTTCAACACACCACATTTAGGTCAGTGTGGCATCCGATTATATTGACTGAGGAGGACCGGAACTATATCCACCAATGTTGTAATGCAAGTAACTGACGAGAACCCTTTCTCTCTAAACTGATAACTCCCCCACTTGAATTAGTGGGGAAATACGAATCACAATGATACGTAATGTCCTATATCAATCATCAAGGAGACAATGACCGGATGGAGATTCGAACTCGCTGCCCCTGGTTTGATATTCGTCATGTTTATTATGTTCTTAGCTTACCGGAGCCAAAGGCTCAATGTGAGCTTTGTTTTTATTTTAAGCTCACCTTGGAGCATAATGCTCTAGGAGAGCTTTTGTGATCAATCTTTGTCTGTCGTCCATTTAATTTTTCAACACATCTAAACCAAATTTTGGATATTAGTTATAGTAATCACGAGATCATTGTAATGCAAGTAACTGACAAGAATCTAAAGTGATATGCCGCACTGGGATCGAACACGCAACTTAGGTGATGATATATGCATTCAAATGTTGATACATTTACGTAAGTTTATTGAATTTTAGCTCACTTTAGCAAAGCTCAACTGAACTATATCTTTTAAGCTTATCTTAGCAAAGCTCACATCTGAGCAAAGCTCATTTTTGTTATTCTTATAGCTCTCTTATTCGCCATTGCTCACAACATGTTTTTGATTTAGTGGCATCTCAGAAACCACTTTTCATGTTTGTCAAACATAAGTCAGTGTACCATTAAGAATAAGATGAAAATATCAACTTGCTCAAATTATCTAAAAGTTGTTCATATAACAAATATTCAAGTCTCTATATTATGAAAATTGTATGTTTAGAATTCAATGACTAAAAGCCAAACTGTGAAGATAAAAATTCGATGGTTAATAAGCACAAATTGTCTAAGAAAAGTAGAACAATAAAAATAAAATAAAAAGGAAAGGCAGCAATTTATTCAATAAACTTTTTATGTATTAATACTGTCATGTTGGTAAAAACTAGAGTTATTCCCCTTATTATAATGAAAACAAAATTTAGGCAATAAAATAATTTTAAAAAAGTTGTTAAGAGGAAATTTATTAAAATTGCTGTGTTCCTTTGGAGGTTCAACTAGCAGTTTGAATCTCTCTTGGTAATACGGATATAATAATAAAAATGAGATAACCAAGTAAAACTACATGATGATCATTGGTCTGGCTTGTATTTCTTTGCCTTCTGAGGTAGCTTTGTTAAACAATTTAGGTCAATTTTATATCATTCAAGAGGCTATCATATGAGTAAAATAATGATAATAATAATAGTTATGATAATAATAATAATAATAATAATAATAATAAAAATTGATAAAATAACAAGGAATTTTAGTAAAAAGGAATCACAACTGGTGCCAATATCCTAAAATGTTTTGTTATACCAGTTTACCCATTACTCTTTGCGCGGATCATCTGCTAAAAATCAATTCTTTGTCTGGTACAGGTAATCGCTATTGGGAATTGCCGGAAATTAATGAGCAATACTCGCCGATACTTTCGTAACATATCAACAGTCTCCGGTATTTTTGTTTTACTTTACAAAATTTAAAATAAATAAAACAGTAAATAGGAATATGTAGAATAATACTATGAATAAAGAAGTTTATTTTTTAACCCGATACTTTTAAACACAGTTTGTGCATTATTGAAATGTGATGTAATAGCTATATAGATGTGATCGTCATGAAAAAAACAATATAAACACAATTACATTTAGGTTATATAAACTCCAAATTGGCGACAATGGCAGATATTTTTACAACTTTTACAAATTTGTTTGAACAAAAAATGGCTGCTGTGCAAGGTGCGAATTATCGGAAAATCTTGTCAACTCGCGTGAAATCTCACAACAAGATCTCATGTGAAATCTCGTCTCTTCGTTAGCTGTCTAAACCTTAAATGGGGCACTTGCATTGTGTTTAGATTCCTTTCCTTCTAAAATTCCTTGATAATGATAATAATTGATAATAATAATTATTTTAATAGCTAAACCTAGTGAAAACATGCAATAATATTCATGGAGGCCGTAATGATAAAAAAGTGCTTTTTATTAATCTTTTATTAGGTCCTCGAATAAATATAAAAAAAATAAAAAAATCGAGCATCATTTAAAAAGAAGCAATAAGAAACAAGCTAAAATAATTCCATAAACATTAATTGTGCTGGTGCTCATAACAGACATTGATTGATAATAATTCTTCCCCGAGGTCCTCAACATAATTTAACACATTTCTATTTTTGGAAAAGGGCACAGCTCGTGAATGTTTAAAAGTGCCGTAGGGTTATGTTGTCATTTGAAATTAAGACCTTATTTTAATTTATTGGTATCCATTTATCTTGGTGAACTAAGAATAATAAAAGATTTCTTAAAGTTTGAAATTGAAATAAAAATTAAAAAACATGTTTTAATGATCTTGAAATAAATTGAACATTGACATTAATGTGTCCTAAATATTTGAGTAGCCATTTGAAGATGCAACTACACCCAAGTTTGACATTCATGAATGTGTTTTCGGGCCAAATGCCTTTTTCTGCACAAATGCACATCTGCAGCTTTTCAAATACTATTTATATCTTGGTATATCCTTTGCAACACAACAACTTTCAAGTCTGTCTCATAATGTCTTTCAAAATGGCGAACCCGGCCCGATTAGCTCAGTCGGTTACGCGTCTGACTACCAATCCAGGGATCGTGAGTTCGAATCCCCCGCCCGGCAACAGTCTCCGTGATGATTGATATACGACATTGTGTCTCATTATCATTCGTCTCTCACCACTGATTCAAGTGTGAAAGTTATCAGTTACTTGCAGAGACAGGGTGTGCTCGAGTACTGGTTAATCCCAGGAAACAGTGGTTATGTTAACTGATCGCCTGTAAGCCCTCGATGGCATATCATTTACGCTAAATATTCAATCACTCAATCAATCAAATACTATAACACATCCATTTTGTATTAGCAAAGGAGTAATAATAGTGTTTTCACTTTGCAGGGTCGGATTGATGGTATCGGGCGAAAATAGAGACATCCATCAAAGCGACATAGTAGATTGTAGATATTTTTATTAAATATATTCAAATGTATGCTTGGATACAAAATTGTAAAGTGTTTCCACTACTTTAGAATAACAGTTGAAGCGGCACTAATTTTGTTAAAAAAACATGGGGGAAAAAATCTTTTTAGTAATAGTATTATTTGATTTTTAAAAATAGATTTTAAGTGTGTGTTTTTTTCTTTCTTTTTCTGAATTATCTCCCTTTTAAATTATCACTTTTATTTTAGAGTAATTGCAATTAAATTTTTAAATAGATTTTTGATCTTAAGCTTTTAAAGTTTGGATTCATTGAAAGAACTGTTATTTTGAGATGATATTTTCTTTATTTCTATATTAAATTACATTTAAAAGTAAATGTGTACCGTTTTTTGACATTTGAACTAAATTTAATATATAAAGGCAAGTAAAACATCAAATTATTTCCCTTTATTGATAAAAAGAACTGAAATTCTATTCAGTATTTGGTATTTATAACACAGAAAAAGTGCTGAACAACTGTTTCTCAAAAAATAATTATATTCTAAATGAACTGAATTGTATAAGAGACTTCTGATAAATAATTATGATTAGATCACATGACAAAATGGTACAGATGAATGGTGTTGTTCTTGTGGTGTAAATGAAATAAATGATAAAACAAATTGTTTAACAAAAAATTTTTTACAATATATTTGAAGAAAATTCAATAAATTTTTATTTTTGAATAAAACCATTTTTCTACATTTTACTCATTGTTGCAAACAGAAACTAAGGATCATTGTTTTAAATTGCGTAGCTATTTTGAATATTTTTTATGATATTTCTGAGGTTAGCTATTTTTATCAAGTAAGATCTTAGTATCATTTTTCAATATTCAACAAATATTTTTCAATGACGGTGAGCAATTTTATTCATGATAATTGTTTGAAATTAAAAACAATGTATTTTTTAAAATCTTAAAGTAAAACAGATATTACATGTGTATACATATAGTATGTGGAAGCACTTAGGTTATTAGTTGTTTGTAATTATTTTGACAATATATGACAACACGAATGTTTTTATTATGTGCAGATGTCAATATATTTATGATTATAAAGTCAACATACCGCAAAAGACCATTTCAATTCTAATGTTTTAAAAAAAATATACCAAAATTTCCAAATATTCAGATCTTTCGATTTTTGGAAACCTCAAGAAAGACTTTAATTGATAGATATAGTAAAAAAAGCAATTGTCATACTTTAATTAGATATTATAAAATTGTATATTAATGAAAATGCATTTAATACCCTGATGAAAATTCATTTAAAATGGGCTCTGCTTTAATAAAAATATTGTGTATATTTTTTTTATCGAACTGTAAATTGTATATTACTTTTTTAAAAATTCATGGTTTCAAACCAAGGTCTTTTTAATATATTATATAATATTAGTATTAAATTAAGATTGAAAATTTGGCAACACTTTTTTAAAGAAATTGAGGATATTTCTGATTATTATTCATGAAAGATCAGTCAACTTTCCTTACTGCTAATAAAAACACTGCTTAACCTTAACTTGTAACACACATGTAACATGCAAGCTTGCGTTCTAGGTGCGGATTCAGAATCTATACGACCTACATATGAATTATAAGACCTATATAAACATATCGACTTATATGACCTATATGTACATATTGACTTATGTGACCTATATATACAGATTATATGAATCACATATACAGATCGACATCTGACCTATATCTAAAGACAACCTATTTGACTTACGACCTTTGTACTTTTAAGACTGCATGCTCTGATTCCAAACCTTTTCTCACTTAACCAAAGGAAAGTTGACAGATGATTTTACATTCAAAATACAATACTCATGAAAACAAATGTAAATATTGTAAAATAAATAAATATATATTTTTGAAATAAATGGATTTTTTCTTTATTAAATTATAAAGAAATGACCATGCATATTCCAAATGTTTTATGATTGGTAATAAAGAAACTGGTTTAAGTTTTGCATAGTTTTTTATATTTGTTATATTAAAAAAGTTTGTTTGTATATTATGAAAATTTAGCCATTACATTTATTTGGAATTTACATATAGTTTTTTTCTATATATATATGATGTTTGCATTAAAGTATTGAATATGAATGAAATATTTTTGATTTATTTATTCTATTGAGAATTATTCTATTATTGCTATGTGTTTCATTTATTCTGATTATTAAATCTTGGTTACATTAGAAATGAAATTGAATGTTGTTTGTTCGTTTTTCTTTCCATCCTGTTAATATGAATGTTCTTTTGTTTTTATATAATTATTATTTTATTTTTTTTTATTTCATATAATTTTAATTGTCTTTTTACATATATTGCTAATAATAAATTAGATAAATAATATTTGAACCAAAAATACATTTTTATTTGTATATTTTGAAAATAATCTAAAATCTTATTTGCTTTTGAGATAGTAAAACAATACTTTTATTTGGAAATGATATGATTAATACTGTATAATTTTGAATATTATTGATTTTGGGACGTATATATCAAGTGTTTTTTTCTCCGTTCTGATTAATATATACCATTGTGTCTCATTATCATTTGTAACTCACAGCTGATTTAAGTGGGAAAGTTACAAGTTACTTGCATTGGGTGTCCTCGAGTACTGGTTAACCTTTAAGTATCCCAGAAAACAGTGATTAAGTTAGTTATCTGATTGTCTATTAGCTCTCTATGCAATAAAAATTATGCTTAATATTCAATCAAAAATTTTGAAAGAAGTTTAGTAAAAATGTTTATAAATAGCCAATTCAATTTGACAACGCTGCTATATTTGACCTTGACCTTTGTTATTCATTACTCTTCAATATAGAGTTAATTTTAGCCACTACATTTATTTGGAATTTACATATATTTTTACAATATAAAGATGATGTTTGCAATAAAGTATTGAATATGGATAAAATATTTTTGAATTATTTATTCTATTGAGAATTATTCTATTATTGCTTTTGTGTTTCATTTATTCTGATTGTTAAATCTTGGTTACATTTGAAATGAAATTGAATGTTGTTTGTTCGTTTTTCTTTCCATCCTTTTAATATGAATTTTCTGAGATTTTTTTTTGTTTTTATATAATTATTATTCATTTTTTTTTATTTCATATAATTTGATTTGTCTTTTTACGTAAATTGATAATAATAAATTAGATAAATAATATTTTAACCAAAAACGTGAAATTATTTAATTCTATTTAATCAAACATATTTTTCAAACATAGTCATTTAAATTTAATTTTTCAATTATTTTTTTTTTTATTAATTTTTTTATCATACATATTATTATTTATAATTTGATCATTATTTCAAACTACCCACTCTTCCCAACCCTATCCTATCCCACCCGCACCACAACACCCTACCCCACACTTCTGTACTACTTACTCTACCAACCCTACCAACTCTACTATTTACTCTACCCACCCTACCCTACCATGCTGCCTACTGTACCCAATCAAACACTATTACATACTCTATCCACCCCACCCTACCATGCTTCCTACTGTACCCATGCAACACAACTATACTACTTACTCTACCCACCCTATCCAATTTAACCCCCCCCCCCCCTTCTCTGCTATTTACTCTAACCAACCCATCCTACTCTACTACTTACTGTACCCACCCACTTCTCCACTATTTACTCTACCCACCCACCCACTCTGCTACTTACTCTACCCATCCACCCTACTCTACTATTTACTCTTCCCACCCACTCTACTGTACTACTTACTCTACCCATCCACCCTACTTTACTATTAACTCTACCCACCGACCCTACTCTACTATTTACTCTTCCCACCCACTTTACTGTACTACTTACTCTACCCATCCACCCTTCTCTACTATTTACTCTACCCACCCACCAACCGTACTCTACCAACCTGTCCTACTGTACTACTTACTCTACCCACCCACTTTCCTCTACTATTAACTCTACCCACCGACCCTACTCTACTATTTACTCTTCCCACCCACTCTACTGTACTACTTACTCTACCCATCCACCCTAATTTACTATTTACTCTACCAACCCACCCTATTCCACTACTTACTCTACCCACCCACCCTACTCTACTATTTACTCAACCCACCCACCCACCCTACTTTACTATTTACTCTACCCACCCACCCACCCTACTCTACTATTTACTCTACCCACCCACCCACCCTACTCTACTATTTACTCTTCCCACCCACCCTACTCTACTATTTACTGTTCCCATCCACTCTACTGCACTACTAACTATACCCACCCATCCTACTCTACTATTTACTCTACCCTACCACCCTACTCTACTATTTACTCTTCCCACCCACTCTACTGTACTACTTACTCTACCCACCCACCCTACTCTACTATTTACTCTTCCCACCCACCCTACTCTACTATTTACTCTTCCCATCCGCTCTACTGCACTACTAACTCTACCCACCAACCCTACTTTACTATTTACTCTACCCACCCACCTTCCTCTACTATTTACTCTACTCACCCACCCTACTCTACTATTTACTCTTCCCACCCACTCTACTGTACTACTTACTCTACCCATCCACCCTACTTTACTATTTACTCTACCCACCCACCCTACTCCACTACTTACTCTACCCACCCACCCTACTTTACTATTTACTCTACCCACCCACCCTACTCCACTACTTACTCTACCCACCCACCCTACTCTACTATTTACTCAACCCACCCACCCACCCTACTCTACTATTTACTCTACCCACCCACCCATCCTACTCTACTATTTACTATTCCCATCCACTCTACTGTACTACTTACTCTACCCACCCACCCTACTCCACTACTTACTCTACCCACCCACCCTACTCCACTACTTACTCTACCCATCCACCCTACTCCACTACTTACTCTACCCACCCACCCTACTCCACTACTTACTCTACCCACCAACCCTACTCTACTACTTACTCTACCCATCCACCCACCCTACTCCACTACTTACTCTACCCATCCACCCTACTCCACTACTTACTCTACCCACCCACCCTACTCCACTACTTACTCTACCCATCCACCCTACTCCACTACTTACTCTACCCACCCACCCTACTCCACTACTTACTCTACCCATCCACCCTACTCCACTACTTACTCTACCCACCCACCCTACTCCACTACTTACTCTACCCACCCACCCTACTCCACTACTTACTCTACCCACCAACCCTACTCTACTACTTACTCTACCCATCCACCCACCTTACTCCTCTACTTACTCTACCCATCCACCCTACTCCATTACTTACTCTACCCACCCACCCTACTCCACTACTTACTCTACCCACCCACCCTACTCCACTACTTACTCTACCCACCCACCCTACTCCACTACTTACTCTACCCATCCACCCTACTCCACTACTTACTCTACCCACCCACCCTACTCCACTACTTACTCTACCCACCCACCCTACTCCACTACTTACTCTACCCACCCACCCTACTCCACTACTTACTCTACCCACCCACCCTACTCCACTACTTACTCTACCCACCCACCCTACTCCACTACTTACTCTACCCACCCACCCTACTCCACTACTTACTCTACCCACCCACCCTACTCCACTACTTACTCTACCCACCCACCCTACTCCACTACTTACTCTACCCATCCACCCTACTCCACTACTTACTCTACCCACCCACCCTACTCCACTACTTACTCTACCCATCCACCCACCCTACTCCACTATTTACTCTACTCACCCACCCTACTCTACTACTTACTCTACCCATCCACCCACCCTACTCCACTACTTACTCTACCCATCCACCCTCCCTACTCCACTATTTACTCTACTCACCCAATCTACTATTTACTCTACCCCACCCACCCACTTACTCTACCCTACCACCTTACTCTCTACTACTTATACTTTACCCACCAACCGTACTCCACTGCTTACACTACCCACCGACCCTACTCTACTATTTACTCCACCCACCCTACTCAACTACTTACACTTCTACCAATAATAAAAATTAATCTCAATAATAAAATCTTAAAATAAAAAATTCAACCCTCAAAAATAAAATCTCAATAATAAAAATGTCAATAATAAAATAATAATAATAATAATCTCAATAATAAAAGTGTCAATAATAAAATAATAATAATAATAATCTCAATAATAAAAGTGTCAATAAAATAAAAATAATAATCTCAATAATAAAAGTGTCAATAAAATAAAAATAATAATCTCAATAATAAAACTGTCAATAATAAAATAATAATGACAATAATCTCAATAATAAAATAATAATAATCTCAATAATAAAAGAAGTATCAATAATAAAATAATAATGAATAATAAAAGTGTCAATAATAAAATAATAATAATTATCTCAATAATAAAATCTTAAAATAAAAATCTCAGTTATAAAATTAAAACATCTAAATAATAAAATCTCAATGAATCTGTAACAAAAATGTCAATAATAAAATAATAATATTAATCTCAGTAATAAAATCTCAATTGTATCATCTCAATAATAAAAATAAAAATCTCAATGAATCATCTCAAAACTAGGAAAAAGCATCATAAAAAGGGGGAAAAAATATCAAATAAAGGGAAAAATAAAAGCATAATTAAAAATAAGGGAAAAATAAAATCTCAAAATCAGGAAAAAGCATAATCTCTAAATCAGGAAAAAGCATAATAAAAAAGGGAAAAATATAATCTCAAAATCAGGAAAAAACATAATCTCAAAATCAGGAAAAAGCATGATCTCAAAATCAGGAAAAAGCATAATGAAAATGGGAAAAAATAAAATCTCAAAATCAGGAAAAAGCATAATCTCAAAATCAGGAAAAAGCATAATAAAAAAGGGAAAAATATAATCTCAAAATCAGGAAAAAACATAATCTCAAAATCAGGAAAAAGCATGATCTCAAAATCAGGAAAAAGCATAATGAAAATGGGAAAAAATGAAATCTCAAAATCAGGAAAAAGCATAATTTCAAAAATCTCAAAATCAGGAAAAGCATCATCTCAAAATCAGGAAAAAGCATAATGAAAATGGGAAAAAGTGAAATCTCGAAATCAGGAAAAAGCATAATGAAAATGGGAAAAAATGAAATCTCAAAATCAGGAAAAAGCATAATTTCAAAAATCTCAAAATCAGGAAAAAGCATAATCTCAAAATCAGGAAAAAGCATAATGAAAATGGGAAAAAGTGAAATCTCAAAATCAGGAAAAAGCATAATAAAAAGGGGAAAAATGAAATCTCAAAATCAGAAAAAGCATAATGAAAATGGAAAAAGCATAATCTCAAAATCAGGAAAAAGCATAATGAAAATGGGAAAAAGTGAAATTTCGAAATCAGGAAAAAGCATAATCTCAAAATCAGGAAAAAGCATAATAAAAAGGGGAAAAATGAAATCTCAAAATCAGAAAAAGCATAATGAAAATGGAAAAAGCATAATCTCAAAATCAGGAAAAAGCATAATGAAAATGGGAAAAAATGAAATCTCAAAATCAGGAAAAAGCATAATCTCAAAATAAGGAAAATGCATAATTTCAAAATCAGGAAAAAGCATAATGAAAATGGGAAAAAGTGAAATCTCGAAATCAGGAAAAAGCATAATCTCAAAATCAGGAAAAAGCATCATCTCAAAATCAGGAAAAAGCATAATGAAAATGGGAAAAAGTGAAATCTCGAAATCAGGAAAAAGCATAATCTCAAAATCAGGAAAAAGCATAATAAAAAGGGGAAAAATGAAATCTCAAAATCAGGAAAAAGCATAATCTCAAAATCAGGAAAAAGCATAATAAAAAAGGGGAAAAAATGAATCTCAAAATCAGGAAAAAAGCATAAAAAAAGGGAAAAGTAAAATCTCAAAATCAGGAAAAAGCATAATAATGAAATTAGGACATCCACCTTGGAGGCAGGAAAGGCTGGACTGGTGCAGTTTTGCACATTGTCCTTTTCAAACCCGCTCTTGGGAAAAATCCACCAAGACGTGGCAAAATCGATCTTTAAATTGAAGTGGTAAACTTCAAACGATATTCCATCCTAAAAATAGACAGCACTTATGTACGGCTTGACGACATTAGCAGCGTCATTCTGACTCTTTCTAAGAAGAAGCAATGTTTCTATGTATAAACCTGCATAAATGATCAAATTGAAATCACGTGACTCGTATAAAATGTCACAAAATATGTTGAAATTTTAAGCGGGAAATCTATTTTAGTCTAACAAAGGAGCGTTTTGAAATCCTTTTTCAATATATTATTTTGGCATGTTTGAATAGATATCTTTTTGGTTATACGGGGTCAGTTTTTTTAAAGTTTTGAAAAATCCTGATAAATTCCCTTTAAGGGTCCCGGGAGTTGGGATGAGAGACGGAGTAACCATCTTTTCTTGCCCTGGTATTAAGCTATCTTGGCGCGCCCGGAATCCGCTTTGATATGTATCACAGTACATCAAACAAAACTACTCATAATTATATAAACCGATTAGAGACCAGTATTTTGACACTTCTCCAAATTGTTAAAATTATGAATTCTGTTTAAAATTATTGGAAACCTGTCCAAGTCGATCCATATCGCTTTTTCCGATTTCAAAAATGTCCCGAGCTAGAATCTGATTTTTTCACGTGCTAAATTGATTTACCACGTCTCGTATGACAGTTTTATAGTTTGATGTTGGAATTTAATATACAAAGTAATGATATAGCAAGAAAATCCAATCTAGCTGTGATTACATTGTAATAAACTGTCTCATCCGAAGATGAGGGGGTTGTTTTCACTAGTTTATTACATCCACTGTGTACGAAACACGACTAAAATTACACGAGAAGACATGGTTCTAACTTTAGAAACCATCACACATACATACGTACAGTCAAACCTGAGTAAACGTGACCTCTGTCAGGCAACCACTACTGTCTTAAGCAACCTCATTTGCTATTTTTCATTTCTATGCTTTTAGAACAAATTAAGATGTATCAAGCAACAAGCTGTCTTAAACTGCCACTTTTGCTCCTTCCCTAGACTGGCTGCTTATGGCCGGTTTGTCTGCATACACATGTAAAATAACAGAATATATCCGATTAGAACTTTTATTAACATAAATACACCGCTAAAGTCGTAGGCTCCAAAAACTTTATGTGAAAAAGTTTCCATTTACTTGCGGAATGTCGGTGGTTCTACTCAGTCTGACTCAGTCTGAGATCTTCCTCCACCAGTAAAACTGGATATGCCATAAATAACCTGAAATGTGTTGAAAATGGCGTTAAACCCCATTAAAAAAATAAAATAAATATTTTTTGATAGAGATTCACACTGTTCTGTACATTAAAGGTTATATGGTATACAGTATTTTCATTAGTGGAGAGAGAGACATACACTATATGTTAGGACAACGACCCTTCCGCAAGTGACGTAACAAGGTGGCCTTAGTTTCTCTAAAGATCTAGATCTCATCTCGCGATTTTCTTCGAACTCATCTTTTTGCCGATGAGTAAAGAGTTGTTATGATTTATGATTTGTACTCATTCAATGTGTAATAAGTTCTATTTATCATTTACAGAAATTGGTTTATTTGAATCCCAAACCCACAGCGATGGGATGTAATTGGTCTTGAGTTTGTTTTAATATTTAGCATCGTTTTATGCCATCGAGGGCTAACAGACGATCAATTAGCCTAACCATTCATTTTCGGGCTCCTGCAATTTTAAATACTACTCGAGCATTATCGCAAGCAACTGACAGCTTTCGATTTGAAACAACGAATAGAGACGAATGACAACGAGACGTAATGCAATATTTATCAAGCAACAAGGAGACTGTGGCCGTTTAGGGATTCAAACTCTAGACCACTGACTTGATAGTCAGACGCGCCCCCCGATTGAGCTAACTGGATCCGGATTGGGATCTTGAGACCCTGAATTAGACCTTTTGGTGTTCAATACTTTTCAGGGTTAACCAGCTTTTAACAACGCCAGGATCGTTCACATATATCACACAATTAAGATATGCTTATTAGAAAAAAACACCCCAAACCGTTTGTAATAAGTATACTGTCGCTGTCTTCTATAGTTGTTTAAACATTTACAAGCGTGTTTTAATACCTTGGCTTATTTTAAATATATTTAGATAAATAGACATTAAGGGAAAAAACAAACAAACAGCAACATCAAAACTATTTTTTTTAATAAGCCCTTTAACGCCAGTTTCAACACATTTCAGGTTATATATGACATATCCAATCTAATTAGTGGAGGAAGACCTCAGAGTGAATCTAAGTAGAACCACCGTCTTTCAACAAGTAAATGACAAACGTTTAACATAAAGGCTGTGGAGCGAGCGGGACTCGAACCTACGATCCACCGTAGCGGTGAGAGGTAAGTGATCTTGAGACGGTGCCTTATATCACTCGGCCACGGAGGACCATTAAACGTAATTTAAAGCCACCGTGTAAGTGGAGATGCAGATTTGATTGAAATGAAATAATTTAGATATGACATGTTTTCATTTTAACAAAATATATGCAAGTATTTTTTGACGTTGTTATATTGATTTAAACACTATGTAATTGTTACCAACATATTACATTATACATTTATTCAATATACAGCGATACATAACAACATAATTGAGATGAAAGCTATTTCTAGCTTGTGCAAAGTCTCTCTCTTATTCTTGCAAAACTTCAGACGTTGATGGGAGCATAGGGAACCCTGAGAGAGATACCTTATCTTGCTATAAATGCTGTTCTTTTTTATTGGCAGAGGCAAGAGGAGGGTAAATGCTATTTAACACGTTACACGTTTCACGTACCATCCATTTTTAATACACGCACACTACGGTCATCTTCTAATCTACAGTTGTATTCTCCAAAGCCTAATTTTGAAATGTTTCGAAATTCGTTTGCTTATTCAGGCTCTTGTTTGTGGAACTCTATTCCGTCTTATGTACAAAAATATACAAATTCTATTAGTCAGTTCAAAGATTAATATTTTCAATGGAGTAAAATTTCTTAGCAACTCTAAATAATCGGATAGCTTTCATCAAAATTGATTTACATTATTACACATATACTTTTATTTACTTCTTTTGTTTATATGTTAAATAGTATTGTACTATGTTAATATGTTGAGAGCCTCATGGAAGATTGAATTTATTCAAATGAGTTCTCTCGTTAATAAAATACTTTATTATTATTATTATTATCTTAAAGTTTCCGATCGTTCTTGGACCAAACCCACGACCTGGTTGGTCAACTGATTCAGTGAAAATTGGTTGACGTCCTATTTTGTTAAACGTTAACGTGCTATGATTTACGTGAGGGGCAGGGAATCCCCTGCTTTCAGATTAAGGCATAACGTACCTGAATCGGGATATAGCCCATGTGGTTCCGACTAAGAATAGAATCTCTGCCGATCTTTGCAGAGGGTTAGGGATCCTCCGAATGGGTGTCATGTTCATTTTATCATTTTTTGTCATGTTTACTATTGCGGTTAAATTATCAACCCCTGTGTGGTTCCAGGGAGCCATGAATGACGGCAAGAATAGGATTACTGTGGCTTATGCATGTCGTAAGAAGCGACAATTTGAGTAATACGATAGAATTTGCTGAAACTCTGCAGTTCTGCAGGTATCAAGGTTCTAGGTTCATTCTGCATATTCATTTGTTGATGTATTTTTTTTAATCTGTATGTTGATTTGTTGTTTTTGTACATGTAGAGTGAACCTGGAATCTCCCTTCCTGTTGGCGTCAAATAACCTATAATGTGTTTGTACGCCGGAAAACCCTATTCATTCATTGGATCGAGATATGTCGGGTATTGGACTAGAGTGTGTTCAGGACGCACACCACTATCATCTCCCTATAGTTCCCCGTTTCTTCTTTTTTCAGGACTTTAAATTGCAGTGATTTATTTATTCTTGCCAATTTTTAAATGGTCTATATTTTAAAAATGGTCAATATTTTAAAAATCACCACTGAACATTTGACACTGATACCAGATTTATAGACATTTCTATGTTTTTTTAGACTGGATTGGTCGAATTGTTGAGATATTATCACTCTGAAAATTGACAGTTGTCATAAAACCATTGGATTAAAAAACATAACTAGGTCAACGTATATATTTTTATTTATAATTACATATCTGGAACCAGTGAAGAATTTGAGTACAGAAACATGCTGCAGACTTTGAATTTTCACTGTGTTGTTGACACTAATGTTACACTGGAGTTGACACTAATGTTACACTGGAGTTCTATGGGAAATCTAACAGTGGTCTGAGTGAGACGTATAGCGATTTCTTTACTACGAGGGAAAGGAAATGTAGAGAGGAGGAAAGGCAACTGAATAAGGTTTAGTGAACGCTCGAGTATTCACGCAAAATCTCGCAATATCTCGTTTTTAATTATCTAAATTTCCATTCATCTCAGGAACACACATAAAAATTCTTATATTGCAGAATGAAATTCTCATCCAAACAATACCATTCCCATAAACTTGTGTTTCAAATTGTTGCAGTACTTGTGATTACACAATTTATATACTGCAGCTAAAATAACGACAAATTACGATAAAGTTTCCTCCAAACCTCAATATCTTTAGTTCAAGATCATTTTGATTGATCGAAATATGTTTAAACATCTAAGATTACATAGAACTTTCAGTTTATGTACAAGAAATCAGTTGCCTGTGAATTATGAATGACTTATTTGTAAATTATTAATCTTTCGTGTGCTATTTCGTCAGGAAAGCAAGTTTCCTATCCTTCTATACATACCTTGGTTTGTTCAAGGACTCTAGATAATTCGGAAATCCTTGGTTTGTTGCAAGTTATTTAATATTGATTTCTTAGTTTAACAATAAGAATTGGTAAAACAAACAACATAACTATATAATTTAGCGCCCATGTGGATCTTGTATAAGTTACATTTTGGTAACATTTGTAATAACTAAGTCATATCTGACATTTAGAATTACACTATTCCATGGGAAATAACTTATATAGTACTCAGAACATACACCAGTTTGAATTACTTCCATTGCATTACGGAAAACCCATTATGTTTTGTTTTGTTTTAATTCACATGTGTATATTTGTTTATTTAAGTTCGTTTATCAGCATAATTTGGTAATATTAATAAAAACAAGTATCATTAAAATTCATCTATGCATGATAAAGTTACAGGCCAGAAATGAAATCTCACATAAACTGAAAGTGTTGTCAAACAAACTGAAATTGTGACCTTGACCTTTGAGGTACGGGTGTGGGTCTTACTCGCGACACGTCGTCATGTTCTGTTGATCAGTTGTTGCAAGTATCAACAAAATCCATCAATGCATGACAAAGTTACAGGCCGGAAACGAAATACCGGACGGAAGGACGGACGGAAGGACGGACGGACGTTGCGATTACTATGTGCCACCCAAAAAAAATTTTGGGGGGCATAAAAGTATGTTCTACCAATTACTGTATAATTCCTTGTTACTTCTTATAACAAATATAGGTTAAACTAACTAAGGAAAGACTGCGCACAATCGTTTTTTATCGCATCATCTCGAAAATCTCCAATATTACCCGTAGCATACCGAATGAATATCCTGTGTAATCTAACAGGTGTGTTTACATCCGAGTGTCGCGTCGTCGGCATGTTAACTTCGTTGTAATTGTACACGTGTGATAACAAGTTCAAATCGATACTAAATAAAATTGTCTCATGAGTAGTTTATATGTCTAGCGACCGCAGGGTAAGTATCCACTTTTATCAATTATTTCGTCGTTTTCTCGAAGAATGAGACCATATTTTTTTTTAAAAAAATTGAAGTTTGACATTGTAAAGATGTTGACTTGTAATGGTTTTGTTTGTTTGAATATTTAGAATCATTTATATGCCATCGAGTGCTCACAAACGATCAGTTATTCTAGTCATTATTTCAAGGGATCCCGGAAGGTTTAACCAGTACTCGAACACAGCAGGACCGGCAAGCTATTGATAACTTTCTCACTTGAATCAGCGGTGGGAAGAATGACACTGAGACGGAGTGTCCTATAAATCATATCATCTGTGTCTGGGGCAGAGACTAACTCATGAAGCCAAGATTGATAGTCAGGCGCACTATCGACTAAGCTTAATTTTATTTACATTAATTAATTAATTAATTAATTACTATGAATTATGGCATATCGGCACCATGTAAATCCGGACCCATCATAAATCCGGCGCCTGGGTGAAGGCATAGTACCACCATTGCAAAAAGGAAGTGCTTCCGTGGGGTAGTCGCATAATGGCGGTTATAAATAATCCTCATTTCTTCTTCTTTAAAAATGCGTTTTCCTTATTTTAATGCTCATTTTTTTTATTTGAATGGCATTATTGATGTATTTTGAACATTTTGATAGCATTGTCATGTTTGAATTGTGAATTTAGAAAAAAAAATTGATGCTTGGAAATAGGGGTATGAATACATGGTTTCAGAAGTCTACTTTCACTTTGTCACCAGTGTACACACTGAGCAGGAAAAAAATCTCTTATATATGACACATGACCCCTACTTTTCTCATTATATTTTGATAGTGCAGAGGTTGACAAACAGTAAACTTATTTCATTTGGGATTCTCTATGAATGACAAGCCTTCAAACTTTTATTATTTACTATAGAATAATTTTGAACAAAAATCAATGGTGGGATGACATCTGAATCGTCCTTGGAATATCCGTCTCCATTTAGCATGGAAAATCTGACCCCACATTAATTTTAAAAATGATATTTATTATTTGGTATTTCTAATGAAATATTGATATATTGGAAAGTTATAAGATAATTTGAAATGCACATATTATTTACTGCGATATTGTTATTGAAAAACCACTCATAACGGGAATTATATATAGTGCATATATAATAATCAATGATTGTTAATAAAAAGTATTTTTGGGGGGGAATTAAACACTTATGAATTATAATTCAATTTAATAATTAATTAATATAATCATAAACAATTAATGTAATTATATACATATCTCTCTTATCGGTTATTAGTATTATTTGTTTGTCATTAATCATTATAATTTGAAAGAAAACAAGAAATAAAATGGATCGCATGTCTTCAGGTAACTGAAATATGATATTATGCAGTTAATTTTAGTGAATAGCAACGTCCACATATTAACATGGCCATGTATTTCTGACATAAAGGATTTTGCATGAACTCCCTACAGTTGTATTGTAATTGTAAATAATGCCCTCACTGTGTCTTGTTGATATCTAATGCGTTTGTAATCTTCAGTTTTATTGGTTTGTAAAATGACGCATATGTATGCAAACCTTTAAATGCTTTCTATTTTGAATATTTGGTAATCTGAGACAAAATTGTCAATCGTATATTAATTTCATCTTTCTGTCAATATTTCGAGAGATAATGCAGGTTTGCTCGCTCCCCATCTCCATATTTTAAGTCCTGGGTAATTTGCATTCTAACATTGGCGCGTATCTCATTAACATCACATTATGTTCTGTAAATAGTATATATACGTTATAACGAAACCAATTGTACATGTCTGATTAGCATTCATTGTACCACATTCATATGATTCACACAAACAAGACCTTTTAAGCACTGTGCATTATTGAATACAGGTGCAAATAATATTATGTACTTATCTCATTTAGGTAGACCGCAGCGTGGTCTAGTGGTAGAGCGCCCGCCTCACATGCGGAAGGTCATGGGTCCGATCCCCGGCCGGGTCATACTAAAGACTTTAAAAAATGGTATTAGAAGCTTCCTCGCTTGGCGCGCAGCATTTAAAGGACAGTTCTAGATCTGATCAGCCCGGTGTCAGTATAATGTGACTGGGTGGGGTATCATACCTCGTGTCTGTGGCATGATACTCCAGTGTGACAGTGCTCAGAAAACTGTCTCAAGTAGACACCATCGCGATATGACTGAAAAATTGTTGAAAGCGACGCTAAACACCATACAACTTATCTGGGTTAGGCAAGTTTAGATTTAAATGAAATTGTATCAAGTAGGGTAAGGCAGTTTGCTCCAATACCAGACATGTTTATGTACCGGGTATGTTAGAAGCTGTCACCAAAATATTAGTGAGTTTATAACCCCACTCAAAAGGTCCATGGACAAAATTGACATTACATTTGTATTTAGCTACTTGAGCAACGCATTATGATGCCTAAAAAAGTAACATCATATTGTAATGTGATTGTTTTTTCATTTATGTGAGGGCTCACATTAAGGGTAGGTTAAACAATAAGTGAAGGAGCAGATCAATAAAATGGACATTTGACAGTGTTTGGGTGGTGGCTAGAGATGTTACGGTGGAAATTTTAATATAGATAACAAATTCACTTTTATTGAACAAAATAATAAAGTGTCATGTCATTACATTATTAAAAAAAGGAATTGGAACACCAAGACCACAGAAATTATTATTTTAAACATCATTTTTTTAACATGATATTAACTTTTTTGGTTAACATATTAATGTCTATTTTTTATGTACATGTGTATGTATTGTTTATGATAAATAACCCTGATATTGCTATAAAAAAAAAAGTGGGGCCGGATGGACCATGCTAAATGGGGCCAGATTCTCCAGGGACCGGATAATCTTGGGGCCGGATTCTCCATGGCCGTTTTGGAGTGGGGCCAGGATTTTCCCGGTTCCATTGCTATTAATAGCAAAGGATTATAGGGTCAAGAAAAAGCAACTGATTGAGTTTTTGTGAATGCATGGCATTGTATTCATGCAAAATCTCGCAATACATGTATCTCATTTCCAATTATCTTCGATTTCCATTCATCTGAGGAACACAAATCAAATTTCTTACATTACAGATCTATTGAATTTCTCTTCTTAACAATACCATTCCCATAAATTTTTGTTTAAAATTGTTGAAGTACCTGTGATTACAAAATGTGTATACTGCAGCTAAAATAAAGAGCAATTTCTATAAATTTTCTTCATACTTCATTATCTTTAATTCAAGATCATTTTGCATGATATAAACATGTTTAAAACATCTAAGATTACATACAACTTACAGTTTATGTACAAGAAATCAGTTGCCTGTGAATTATGAATGATTAATTTGAAAATTATGAATCCTTTGTGTGCTGTTTCATCAACATTTAGTCAGGAGACTTTCTATCCTTTTAAATACAAGTCCTTGTTATATTGAAGCAAGTAATTATTCTATTATTTCTATTTGGTTACACTCAGTATCCAATATTTCGACCCAATGGGTCTTTATCAAGGATGAACACAGTTAGAAATTACATCTTGTTGATTAAAATAATCCTGACATAAATGAAAATTTTGGAAGTTATTTATATGTCTAATGTGACGTAAAAATGTTCAATCGCTAAATGACATTGTATTATTTCCCAGGATGTTACATTAGTATGAAAACTGAAATTTGGTCGGTAACCAGGCATACTATAATATAGCTGTTCTATTATAGTTATACAGGTTGTTGGTAGTCTATATAATGTCACAGTGTGTATGTAACCTACCAGGAGAGGAATTTATGTAAGCAGTTCGGTTAGCTCAGACGGTAGAGCATTCGCCCTCTAAGCGAAGGGTCCCACGTTTGAGCTCCAGACTGGCTGCATATTTATCTTGTCCTGTAACATTGGCACCCAACGTGGGACTGTGACTGATATAGATTCCGAGAAACATTACATGGTTCTCTGGTTTCTATGAAAATTCAGGACGAATTTCGAATTTGTGAGGGAATGTGTCACAGTGTGTACGTAACCTACAAGGAGAGGAATTTATGTAAGCGGTTCAGTTAGCTCAGACGGTAGAGCATTCGCCCTGAAAGCGAAGGGTACCGGGTTCGATTCACGGACTGGTTGCATATTTTCTCGTCCTGTAACAATAATATCTTGTATTTTATACGAAGGTTGAAGTTCAACATCAGCAACATGTCAATGTACTTTTGTGGTAATTCAGAGGGTAAACATTGCACCAATACATGATAGACACATTAAATCAATACTTCAGTACTTCACACCTCCCATCTTCATATCTTCAGGAGCTCACTGCTCCCGCAGGTGCCTCTTACCTGCTTTCCGCCTGTTGTTTTCATCGTCTTGTAGAATAAAACAACTGATAGGTAATGACTATAGTGACCAATTTCAACCATTAAAAATCAAAATTTGGATTCCAACCCGAATTTGGTACTCTCAACCCCTCTTCGCCACCCCTGCACCCCTTCAAGATTAGCCCAATCATATATATATATATATATATATATATATCATGCAATGCAAATAAAGTTACCACTGACCTTTGCTATTTACATGCATGCTACATTGGATTATGTCACCGTTAAATAATAAGAAGAATAAGTATTATAATAATAAGGCCATCTTTAAAAAAAAATATTTGCTTGCTGTGCTCTGACCCAGTATTTTTCATATGGGTAGGTAGGTAGCTAATAAAAATTGTTTGCCAAATGTTGATTTTGCAGTCATTTTAAAGAAAAAGGGACATAAATCATTAAAAAAATTAAACGCTTTGAAAGTCAATAAAAAAGTTTGGGTAGCGGAGAGTAGGTAGGTGCACGGCAAACAATAAGGATGGCTTAAAGGTTTTAATTAATGAGAGAACTCATTTGAATAATATATTCAACCTTCTATTCATCGTGAGCTTTAAACATATTAATGCAGGCCTTTGAAGAAGCCAGGATATTAAGAAGAAATCATATTCAACCATTTCCAAACTGTAAATTTTTTTTTGATATCTGCAGTTTAAGTGGGTAGGTTGGCCAGAGCACGAGAAACACATACTATTTAAAGGACAGTTGTCATCATCCAAATCTTCTATATATACATTCTAACCTGTCATAAGCTACCAGTCAAGGGAAGGTACAAAAGTGGCCTTTTAAGACAGGTTGTTAAATTTTTAATACATGTTCATATGCTCTAAAAGCATAAAAATTGGGAAATAACAAATGTGGCTGCTCAATAGGGGTGACCGTTTACACTGGTATAGGACACGCATTGATTCTGCCTGTGTATAATATATGCGCATCTTGTTCTGCATGATGTCTTTCTCCAACATTGAAACAACCTGTGTTAAAACGATCAATAATTCATATATATGTATATATATATACGTGTATATTGTAAAAACCATTCAGGTGTTCAAAAGCACAGAGAAGCACATCAGAATCTGTTCACACTGTTAATTAGGTCACAGAAATTGCTGTTTAGAAAATCTTTCAGCTCAACTTTTTAAAAAAGGGAGCTACTACCATAATTAGTAAGTACCCAGTTTCAGCTTGGCTTTTTTAAAATATTTCACTAAAGTTTTTAGGCAAACTCATATGTCAGTAATCACTATCCAGCCATCAATGAAAATGTGTCGATCTTCATTATTATCATCAAAGGGACTTAAGTGGACAAATGAAATTGTAAACTCTGTTTTGTTTTTATGAAAAATTATTACCCTTTTATATGTATAAATCCGTTTTTTAGGTATGCCTATGAGTGTATGTCTCGGTGTCTATTACCCTAGTGCGACATATTGCACATCTCTTAAGAAGCATTTTAAAGATTTTTTCTTTTGTATCTATAAGGCCATTATAAATAAATTGCTAGATTTTAGCATCCGAATTTTTCTTAAAAACAGGGAGGGCGGGAGGATTTTTTTTTATGAAAATAAAAAAGGGTTGAGGCGGCATGAAAATTAGGGGGCGGGCAGGGATGATAATCTAGAAATTAATTTATTATGGCCTAACCATATATCAATGGTATGAATATCATCTTCAAATAATTATTCACTAATGTAAGGGGAACTCAAGGGGTCAAGTGGGACGACTCTTATTTTGACTATGTATAATTATTGACATTTTTATACTTCGACAATGTTGTATTTAAACATTTAGGCAGTGCTCCAGATTCAAAGCACTTTTTTTTTCCGGATATTTGAGGACTGGAATTGCTTAATAAAGCATTGAAATTTAAAGTAAGGGGTTAACCCTTTACTTCATAAAGACACCTTTGGACGCCTCTAATATAGAAGGTTTTTGAATTATTGGGTGAATTATGTTTATATTAACTGACAGAGTGGAAAACAGTGCAGGAAGTGTTCAGATTGCTCGTAACGTGCAATCTGAACTCTTCCTGCACTGTTTTCAAAGGCCTTCTGTGATTGGTGCAGGAAAACGTGTATCTATGGAGTAAAGGGTTAAATAACAATTTCACTGTTGATCAGTTTATTTTGAATTACAAATATTTTATTTAAATATTTTTAACCTTAATATATTTGAAATAAGCATTGCAAACTAATTCAAGGAGTAAAATACTCATTTGAAGAAAAACTGGATCACAGTTTAAGGCATGTATTCATATCTCAATAACCACTATGCAAACATTGATGACACTTCACACGTGTCTTCATTGAAGAAGCTTTTAATTGCTTATTAAAAGAATTGATAGCTAATTCAATCTATTACATATTTCAGGAAGATTGAGATAAACTGCACCACTGCGGAAACGTTATAAATGTGTTGGTAAAGTGATGAGCAGATCTGTCCACATAGCAAATGATACGATTCAGAAGAATGAACGAAATTCTTCAAAGGTAAATTGTTTATGGTGTTTAGTGTTAATTTCAACTATTTTTCATTTGTATCACAACAATGTCTACTTGAGACAGTATTCTAAGCGCTGCTACACTGGAGTATCGTGCTGCAGACACATGGCATTGTACTGCACCCAGTCACATTATACTGACATTGAGCTGACCAGACCTAGAACTTTCCTCTAAATGCTGAGCTGCAAGCGAGGAAGCTTCTAGTACCATTTTTTTAAAGTCTTTGATATAACCCGGCTGGGGATCAAACCCATGACCTTTTCCTTGGGAGGAGGACACTCTAACCCTAGAGAATGCATGTAGTTATTTTATAATGGTTTGGTTGTCATTTTCATTAGTTTTAGTGAATTGACAATAAACTCAACATAGTATATGTAATTATAATCTGTTTTTAGCTCGCTGGGACGAAGTCCAAGGAGAGCTATTGCCATGACCCAAGCATCATCGTCATCAGCGTCATTGGCGTCGTCGTTTGCAGACACCTATAGATGTTAAACTTTTGTGTTTTAGTTTAAGATATCTATGCAACAACTCATTGGATTTGAATGAAACTTCGCATGTGTGTTCACCATCATCAATGGAACATACAGAGACAAGAACCATAACTCGGGGTTGCATTTTGGCAAAGTTATGTCCCTTTAGGACTCAATTTTTTGTCTGTAGACACCCAGGTTAAACTTTAGCATTTAGTTTTGTGTTTGCCTCCAATCTCAATCTTTGTATGAGTGGTGAGTTTTATCCCATCAGCGAGCTTTGTTGTCTTATGACAACTCTTATTATATTATTTGTTTGAATATTAAGCATTATCATACATACAGTCAAACCTGTCTTAAGCAGTCAATCAAGGCATTGAGCAAAAATGGCATTTTAAGACAGGTTGTTGCTAATACAGGGGAATTTACACTGAAAGTATGAACATGGGACATAACAAATGTGGCTGCTTAAGACAAATGGCTGCTTAATAGAGGTAACCGTTTACACAAGTGTGACTGTATATCAGTTTTTTGTGTTATTTTTTTTTAATAGAGTTTAACACCATTTTCAACACATTTCAGATTATATAATTGTATGGCATATCCAGTTTTAATGGTGGCAGAAGACCTCAGAATGTATCTGAGTTACTGAACTATTGTCCAACCGCAAGTAACAGGCAAAGTTTCTTACAATCATAAAATTTTTTGGAGTGAGCGGGACACGAACCTACGACCTTAGCGTTGAAAGGTAGTTTAGTAGTGATCTTGAGATGGCACTTGAGGAAATAAGGAGCCAAATAAAAAAAGTAAAAGCCAACTTGGTCCAATGTCTCGACCAATAATTTTGCAAAATGTTATCCTCAGTATTGTAAAAATATTAAATTAAAATGTATCATGAAGATACAGTGTGATAAATTTTTATATTGCGAGAAGCTGCAGGTTTCACCCCCAGCCCGACCCGATGCCTTTGAAAAAAACTTCACACAATACTGGTTCTTCCCGGCAAGCGAACTAGAAAGCATTTGTATAAGCTTTGAGCTTCCTTTGCAATTGAGCTAAAGTAAATTAGTAAAAACTAAAATGTCGAAATGTCATGCAATCACAACTCTTGTTTATGGTGACAATTTTACAATGACATTGAAGTTGCATAATGATTTGGTTATTTCTTCTATTTCATTTCAGTGAGAATGGTGTCACCCCAAAATCTGCTGGATGGTCAGTGGGTGGTTATGTTGTCGCAACTGTCATCTATGGGGTGTGTCTTCAGGAAGTACACGCCCATTCACAAGAATTGAAGCCGCTTCACCGCGGTTTCGAAGTTCCAATCATTCTGACCGTAGCAGATCTTGTTACACTGTCATTTCTTCTTAGATTTGAACATCTTAAAGGACTTAAGGCCCACGGGGAGGGGCTGATTGTCACCTTTATTTGTCAAACATGCGCCGGATATCTGTTTAACTACTGGTATATCTATTCTCGTAACAACTCTTTCCCAATAGGATACTTTGAACCAATTATTTTGATAGCCTTGTTACGAGTTTGCACAAAAACGGAAGTTAGTGTTAAAGTATTGGTGACTCTTTTGTCGTTTTCATTTTGTGCGGGATTGACTTCTGGGGATATATGGATTCTTCTCAATGCAAATAGGAATGGAATTATTATATTTCTTGTTATGTATTTTATATCGTTAAGAAATGTTGGTATTAAACTGTTACAAGAAGAATCTCTTAATATCCGTGCACGGAGGTCTACTTTAATTCCATATTCATTCACAGTGCTTGCGGTCGGTTTTATATTATGTGCCTTTCATCTAACTTACTGGGCTCTGCCTGTCATGTTTGCACTTATTGCGATGTTCGCATCGGTCGCCATGTTTTATTTCACTGTGGTACTGTTGGAACACATGCATATCATCTCCGTTTCCATTCTGGGAATGGTTGCTCAAATTTGTGTGAATACTGCCTGCGTTCCTGGGGAACATGCACACAATATATTCGTCACAATATTGACGATAATGGCACTCACAGGCGGGATAGCACTATATTTCTGGTACCTGACAAACAATGCAGCAGAAGAAGAGCCACTTTCTTCAGGTATGTATATAAAGCTAGATAAATAACAAACATACATTAACATATGTGAGTAGGAGCGTTTCAAATATTGGGTGGTGGGGGTACAACCTGAGGAGAGAGTGTATTAGGATGTATACTTCCAGACCCCAAAGTATATGCTGAACTTGAATATTGGGGGAGCTAGGCCCCCCTTTGGCCCCCCTGGCTCCTTAGCCTATGTAACATTATGATCTTTGAAGGCTTTTACACTGGCCACTTAAGCACATGATCACCCCAGCATTTGAATAGCAAAAATATCACTTCAACACCTGAAATTCTGATACATTATCTTGCAAATGCCTAATTTGCTTTAAATCTTTAAGATTCTTACTTTATATTCTCGCAAGTCCAGTTATCTCAGTCACTAGCACGTCTGACTGTCAATCTAAGGGTAGTGAGATTGAATCCCAGCATGGCCACAGTCTCCATGATGATTGACATACTATGTTTCCGTCTCATCCTAATTTGTCTCTCACTGCTGTGAAAGTTACCTGTTACTTACAGAGATGGATGTGCTCTTGTACTGGTTAACTTTCTAGGACCTCAGGAAAGAGTGGTTATGTTAGTTGGCCATCTTTTTGTCCTCAATGTCATAAAAATGATACGAAATTTGCAAACAAGCTATATATTTTCTCATTTTGAGACATAAAACTGTTTGATTGGTAAATTAACTGACTTGAGCTTTCACCACATATATAAGGTTTACACATTAAAAAAATCTAAAAAAAGTGTCCACGTGATGATAATTTTAGGCTTGTTCCAGTTCAACTACATGTGGTTTCAATGTCGTTGTTTAAAAATATTTACATATACCAGGCTTCTCCATAGGCCATTTAAGCACAGGGGCACTCCAGCACTCGAATGTCAGAAATGGTATTCTCTTAATGTTTGAATTTTTAAACAAAATTTTGCAAAAGCTTACTGTTTCCTCTAAATCATTATAAATTTTTCTTTGCATATCTTTTCTCATTTTAATGCCTGAAATAAAACATACTAAATATGATAACTTTAACTGATTAATACAAGTTTTACTAGTGAAATGTACTTCACTGAGTGCCTTATAACACAGCACCTGAAAATGTGTTGAAGGTGTTACACGCTCTTACCCAAGCGCTTGCATTCCTTCCTGTGGAGAACCCGGATATCCAGTGAAAATTAGTTATGCATTTTATACAAATTAAAGTCATTTATCTCGCTATTCTATCTGCTTATTAGACCATATAATTATATGTATGCCAGCTCTGAGTAAAGTAGTGTATTTTCGTAACAGAAGCAGAAGCGTTAATTGATCTTCGAACATATAATATGATCAGAATAGCGGCCAGCCAAAAGGTGTGACCACTAAGTGATAATGGTCAACGGCCACATCTCTGATCACTTACAATACCTGACCGCTAACCGCTCAAAGCAATGTTTGGGGTGAAATAGACTGGTCGCGTTAAAGAGGTGACATACATGTGCTTTATATAGGCAATTTGCACAGGGGGGATTTTGAAGTGGCAACTTAACACAGGTGACTACTTACAAGAGGTGGCCGCAAGGACAGGTTAGACTGTAATTTTAAAACTTAAAAGACTTATAGTCTTAAGTAAGGTCTGTAGGCATGTGGAGGACTTTGTCAGTCCTGGCTTCTGTTTATAGTCTTAAGTAAAGGAGTACTTTGTCAGTCCTGGCTTCTGTTTATAGTCTTAAGTAAGGTTTGTAGGCATGTGGAGTACTTTGTCAGTCCTGGCTTCTGTTTATAGTCTTAAGTAAGGTTTGTAGGCATGTGGAGTACTTTGTCAGTCCTGGCTTCTGTTTATAGTCTTAAGTAAGGTTTGTAGGCATGTGGAGTTCTTTGTCAGTCCTGGCTTCTGTTTATAGTCTTAAGTAAGGTTTGTAGGCATGTGGAGTACTTTGTTAGTCCTGGCTTCTGTTTATAGTCTTAAGTAAGATTTGTAGGCATGTGGAGTACTTTGTCAGTCCTGGCTTCTGTTTATAGTCTTAAGTAAGGTTTGTAGGCATGTGGAGTACTTTGTCAGTCCTGGCTTCTGTTTATAGTCTTAAGTAAGGTTTGTAGGCATGTGGAGTACTTTGTCAGTCCTGGCTTCTGTTTATAGTCTTAAGTAAGGTTTGTAGGCACGAGGAGTACTTTGTCAGTCCTGGCTTCTGTTTATAGTCTTAAGTAAGGTTTGTAGGCATGTGGAGTACTTTGTCAGTACTGGCTTCTGTTTATACTCTTAAGTAAGGTTTGTAGGCATGTGGAGTACTTTGTCAGTCCTGGCTTCTGTTTATAGTCTTAAGTAAGGTTTGTAGGCATGTGGAGTACTTTGTCAGTCCTGGCTTCTGTTTATAGTCTTAAGTAAGGTTTGTAGGCACGTGGAGTACTTTGTCAGTCCTGGCTTCTGTTTATAGTCTTAAGTAAGGTTTGTAGGCATGTGGAGTACTTTGTCAGTACTGGCTTCTGTTTATACTCTTAAGTAAGGTTTGTAGGCATGTGGAGTACTTTGTCAGTCCTGGCTTCTGTTTATAGTCTTAAGTAAGGTTTGTAGGAATGTGGAGTACTTTGTCAGTCCTGGCTTCTGTTTATAGTCTTAAGTAAGATTTGTAGGCATGTGGAGTACTTTGTCAGTCCTGGCTTCTGTTTATAGTCTTAAGTAAGGTTTGTAGGCATGTGGAGTACTTTGTCAGTCCTGGCTTCTGTTTATAGTCTTAAGTAAGGTTTGTAGGCATGTGGAGTACTTTGTCAGTACTGGCTTCTGTTTATACTCTTTAAGTAAGGTTTGTAGGCATGTGGAGTACTTTGTCAGTCCTGGCTTCTGTTTATACTCTTAAGTAAGGTTTGTAGGCACGTGGAGTACTTTGTCAGTCCTGGCTTCTGTTTATAGTCTTAAGTAAGGTTTGTAGGCATGTGGAGTACTTTGTCAGTCCTGGCTTCTGTTTATAGTCTTAAGTAAGGTTTGTAGGCATGTGGAGTACTTTGTCAGTCCTGGCTTCTGTTTATAGTCTTAAGTAAGGTTTGTAGGCATGTGGAGTTCTTTGTCAGTCCTGGCTTCTGTTTATAGTCTTAAGTAAGGTTTGTAGGCATGTGGAGTACTTTGTTAGTCCTGGCTTCTGTTTATAGTCTTAAGTAAGATTTGTAGGCATGTGGAGTACTTTGTCAGTCCTGGCTTCTGTTTATAGTCTTAAGTAAGGTTTGTAGGCATGTGGAGTACTTTGTCAGTCCTGGCTTCTGTTTATAGTCTTAAGTAAGGTTTGTAGGCACGTGGAGTACTTTGTCAGTCCTGGCTTCTGTTTATAGTCTTAAGTAAGGTTTGTAGGCACGTGGAGTACTTTGTCAGTACTGGCTTCTGTTTATACTCTTAAGTAAGGTTTGTAGGCATGTGGAGTACTTTGTCAGTCCTGGCTTCTGTTTATAGTCTTAAGTAAGGTTTGTAGGCATGTGGAGTACTTTGTCAGTCCTGGCTTCTGTTTATAGTCTTAAGTAAGGTTTGTAGGCATGTGGAGTACTTTGTCAGTCCTGGCTTCTGTTTATAGTCTTAAGTAAGGTTTGTAGGCATGTGGAGTACTTTGTCAGTACTGGCTTCTGTTTATACTCTTAAGTAAGGTTTGTAGGCATGTGGAGTACTTTGTCAGTCCTGGCTTCTGTTTATAGTCTTAAGTAAGGTTTGTAGGCATGTGGAGTACTTTGTCAGTCCTGGCTTCTGTTTATAGTCTTAAGTAAGGTTTGTAGGCATGTGGAGTACTTTGTCAGTCCTGGCTTCTGTTTATACTCTTAAGTAAGGTTTGTAGGCACGTGGAGTACTTTGTCAGTCCTGGCTTCTGTTTATAGTCTTAAGTAAGGTTTGTAGGCATGTGGAGTACTTTGTCAGTCCTGGCTTCTGTTTCACAAGCATGTTTTAAGTATGCAGTCAAACCTGTCTTAAGCAGTCAGTCATAGGAAGTAGCAAAAATGGCATTTTAAGACAGGTTGTTGTTTAATGCAGGTCGATTCGCTCTGAAAGCCTATAATTGGGAAATAACAAATGTGGCTGCTTAAGACAAGTGACTGTTTAATAGAGGTGACGGATTATACAGGTTTGACTACAGTACATGTATACTTAATATTAAACTGGTTTTAATGATATTGACTATATATGATTGTTAATAACCAGATCAAGTTGAGTTAAAGTTTGTCTTTAAGTATTTAAGGAGAACTTAAGAAATTGTTTGTGAAAAGGAGTCTGACTTTACTTTCACCAGCAAAAAATATTCACTTAAAAAGGAGCCTGAGATAACAATTATAAGATTTACTGGTAGTGCAGTCCATGTTATCGTTAATTAAGCTTTACAGTAAGTGATTTGTCGAAAAAAACTTGACAATGTATATTGACCAATTAAATATCTTATTATTTTGAACTTATTTATTTTACTTTGATTGTGACATAAGTTATTACATCTTATACAAATCATGCTAAAAGTCTTCTTGGGTAGAACCAGTGCTAAGTATATGTGGAAAAGGTGTCTAGCTCAAGGACACCTAACATAGCGGTGGCAGAGGATCAAACCCTGGATCCTCCAATCATGAGGCCGCTGCTCTACTACTGGACAATGTCCTCCACAAAAATCGAATCAACCTTGATAGCTTAAAAAGTTCTATAACCATATCTGCACGACTCAGGCCTTAATCAAACTGATTTTTTTATATTTATAAATATTATGAATTAACGGTATATATGATGGACATATATATACAGTAAAACCTGTCTTAAGCATCCAGTCAAGGGAACGAACGAAAGTGACTTTAAAGACAAGTTGTTGCTTAATACAGGTTAATTTGCTATGAAAGCAGTGGAACGGAAAATAGCAAATAAGGCTGTAACTGCCTAATAGAGGTGACCTCTTACACAGGTTTGACTGTATATTACATCATTTAAATCTTAATAATGTATGCATTTATTAACACTTAATTATAGTTAGAAGGGAACTTGACATTGTTGGTGATACTGCCTTTAAATTCAATTGGTAATTGAGTTCATCAAAATGACACTGATCATCACAAAATATTCATGATTTTGTCTAAATTAGCATAATACAGTCAAACCTGTGTAAGCGGTCACCTCTATTAAGCAGCCACTTGTCTTGAGCCGCCACATTTTCTCTTTCCCATTTCTATGCTTTTAGAGCAAATTCACCTGTATTAAGCAACAACCTCTCTTAAAAGGTCAATTTTTATCCTTCCCTTAACTGGCTGCTTAAGACAGGTTTCACTGTATTTCATCATCTTATTCGGCTCTCTAGAATACTATAACAAAATACAAGGAAACAAAGGAAAGTTTTGTTGGTCTAATATTTAAACTAAAAAGCCGGTTCCGCTTAGCTCAGTTGGTTACGCGTCTGACTATCAATCCAGGGGTCGCGAGTCCGAATTCCCTGCCCAGCAACAGTCACCGTGATTATTGATATACGACATTGTGTCTCATTTTCATTTGTCTCTCACCACTGATTCAAGTGGGAAAGTTACCAGTTACTTGTGGAGACGGGGTGTGCTCGAGTACTGGTTAATCCCAGGAAACGGTGGTTAGGTTAACTGATCATCTGTTAGCCCTCGATGGCATAAAAATGACGCTAAATATTCAATCAATCAATCAATTTAACTAAAAAAATTGAGTTAAACAACTTTTTGCATAATATTTGTCATATGCACCATGCCTACATTATGTGTACTGTAATATAACCTCTGGCCATGTCTTGACCCTGCATATGGATGCCAGAGGCATATCTCAGTTTGCTGATGGCTCATAAAGTTATAAGTCAATTGAACTTGATTGAAAATGTAATTTTATTTAATCAAATCAATTAGGAAAGAAAATAAATCAGTTATTGTGTATCATTCATTCAATCTTGCTTGCTGTCACTGATCAATGTGCTGATATGACATAAAATATTGGAAGGGCATTTGTTGAAATATACTATCACCTTCGTACATCCATCATTAGTATTAGAGATAGTTGTCTATTACTTATTAAATTAACCACACATCCATTATGAAGTTAATATTGCAGACAATGAACATCATTGATATAAAGAATGGGACAATGCAGCATGGTTAAAATGTACAGCATCCGCCCCCATCAGCCATTTCCCTGCCCATAATGTTTTTTTATCCCCTAAATGTCTAGTCCGATGTTAGAAAAAAAAAACTAACAAAAAGAAGATTTTTTTCGGTAGTGGCCTCTGTTTAAGAAGGTTAAAAAAACTTAGAAAATTTGTTGTTTTTGTTCATGGAGAGTGAACCTTGAATCTTCCTTCCTGTTTTCATCTCAAATAACCTGGCAATTCATTCAATCATTCACTACCAGAAGCATGTTTTACAGTTATCAATCTATCATGCCAATGGATTCATTTCTGTTGATAAACTGCCTGCCTGATAAATGTAGGTTTATCACATTATTGCAAGTTTATCAGGCACATGACGTCATTATTTGTACTTCATGACGGCATTATGTATACTTATACATTTTGACCTGGACGGAACTACTTTTAACCTTACTTGAAATGAATAAAAAACAAGCTAGAAATATTAACATGATAAAATATAAATACCATGTAAATATCTAATATAATCAACTTCATCAGGTTTGGCACGAAAAAAACAAGTTTTTTTCTAAGCCTCACCTGATAAAGTTGATAGTATCAGACACTAACATGGTATTCTCTGTTAAACGCAACATGCTAAAGGCCTTTGTATTGATCATCGTGCATGTACATTTATCAGTAATTCCAAAGTACATTGAAGCGATGGTGGGGGGGGGGGGGGGGTATTAATTATTTTTATAAATGATGGCAACATCTGTTTTATGACTATAATTAACAGCACACAAATGCAGCAAAGGATCCAATGTATATATGTATATCTATTGGTTGTGTTATAGTTTCTTTTATATAAATAACATAATGTACTTATAGCTGGGCGGGTTAGCTCAGTCGGTAGCACACCTGACTATCAATCAAGGGGTTGTGAGTTAAAATCCCAGCCAGACACAGTTGACAGTTTACATAATGATTGATACATGACATTGTGCCTCATTGTCATTCATCTCTCATCACTGATTCAAGTGGGAAAGTTATCAATTTCTTACAGAGATAAGAGGTCTCGAGTACTGGTTAACCTTTCAGGATCCTGGGAAAGAGTGGACAGGTTAAACGATCATCTGTTAGCCTTCGACAGCATAAAAATTCAAACATCAAACATATTATATTTATGTATGTATACATGTTTTTAGCTCGCTAGGACGAATGTTCATGGAGAGCTATTGCCATGACCATGGCATCGTTGGCATCATCTGTAGACACCCAGGTTAAATTTTGCGTTTAAGTTTATGATATCTATGCAACCACTCATTGGATATGATTGAAATTTTGCATGTGTGTTCACCATTACCAATGAAACACACAGAGACTAGAACCATAACTCTGGATTGCATTTTGACAGAGTAATGGCCCTTTTTGGACTTAGACACCTAAGTTAAACTTTTGCGTTTAGTTGCTTTTAAGTTTAAGATATCTTTGTAACCACTCATTGGATATGAATGGAACTTCGCATGTGTATTCACCATCATCAGAGACAAGAAGCATAACTCTGGATTGCATTTTGGCAGAGTTATGGCCCTATTTAGACACCAAGGTTAAACTTCTGCATTTAGTTACGTTTTAGTTTAATAAAGATATCTATACAACCACTCATTAGATATAAATGAAACTTCACATGTGTTCACCATCATCGATGGAACACACAGAGACAAGAACCATAATTCGGGGTTTTGCATTTTGTCAAAGTTATGGCCCTTTTGGACTTAATTTTTCGTCTGTAGACACCCAGGTTAAACTATTGCGATTAGTTTTTTGTAATTCAATTTTTATTTTATCAATGTATAAATATTATTACATAAAGGATACAAAACATGTTAATGTTTTTTATACATTCTGGTCATAATAATTCCATAGTTCAGTTTTAATTGCATATAATTTTATAAATCAACACAGTCTCAATAACAAACAACATCTCCATGTTTTTGCCAGTAAGTGAAAAACCTACTTAAAACGATAATATGATGAAAAAATTAAAAAAAAATTTATTGGAAAAAAAAAAAAGAAAAGAAAGTTACTTTCAAAATTGAGTTTACCACCATAGTTTTTACCATAACTATTGCAATTAGTTGCGTTTAAGTTCAAGATATCTATGCAACCACTCATTGGATATGAATGAAACTTTGCATGTGTGTTGTGTTCACCATCATCAATGGAGCACACAGAGACAAGAACCATAACTCTTGATTGCATTTTGGCCCTTTTTGGACTTAATTTTTTTATCAGGTAAGATATCTTTGCAACCACTCATTGGATATGAATAAAACTTCACATGTGTGTTCACCATCATCATTGAAAATTCTGACCAGTGTATTAAAGAACTTCTCAAACATAATTAAGCTATAAGGACGTAATTAACTATCATCTTCAAATGGACCTTAAATTTTGTGATTCAATAAACTTTCCACCATTTACTGAACAGAAAGTTATAGCGGATGTGTCTTTAAACATTATATATAGCCATAACTTTAGGGAATTCCTTCTGAGGTATGCCCCCACCGAATAAACAGAAAACCATTATGTAACCTCACTAAACTGTTAATTAACATGTTGAAAAATAGCCCTGCGATCCCGTCTCTCTGGTTGCTGAAAAAGATTCTTCCAAATAAATTATTTAACATTACATGCAAGTGGCCCTGCGGTAGAGCATTGAAACTATCTGAGAGTCCTGGGTTCGATCCTCTATCATGGCTGTGTGTGCTGTCCTTGAATAAGACACTTTTTCCGCATATGCTTAGTACTTCAAGCATGATTTGTATAAGATGTAAAAGCTTGAATCGAAATTGAAGTAAAATAAATAATTTTTAAAAAGAATACTTAGCCGTTGTCTAGGGGTAAAGTGTCTGGCTAGCGATGCAGAAGGTCGTGGGTTGGATCCCAGGCAGGGTCATACCAAACACTAGAAAATTGTACGAGAAGTTTTCTGGTGCTCAGCATTTAGAGGATAGTTCCAAATCTGGTCTGCCTGGTTACTGTCGGTATAATGTGACTGAGTGAGGTATCATGCCATGTGTCTGCAGCATGATACTCCAGTCCGGTATGGCAGTGCTTAGAATACTGTCTCAAGTAGACAATGTAGCGATATAACTGAAAAGTTGTTGAAAGTGATGCTAAGCACCATACAACAACAACATCCATTTTGTGCTTGTTTATATTTCAGTCGCTCATCACGAGGTCTACACACGGATGGAGTTTCTGATATTTGCCGGCGTATTTTGTGGCATCTTGTTCTACGTGTTTAAACCGAGGCTCAGTAAACGTGATTTAAACAATCTGCACTATGTTGGACTTGACAAACTTGTCAAGATGCTGCTAAATCATCCAAGCGGGGAATAAACTGGCCAGAATTTGTCGACAGTCTGTGTTCATTTTTTGAACCATAGGGGGGAAATCTCAATTGGAGTATTTATTGTTAGTCCCATTTTACTATGAACTTTTTATACATGTATATATTGGATGTTGAAAAAAAGCAACAGATAAATTATTTTATAATATATGATTTGTTCTTCATAAACCCTCAATTTCCCCCAGCGCTTTTTAATCACTGGGTATCTGAGAGTTACACATAAACTTTCACTTAAAATAACTTTTAGGAAATTTTCATGATCTATACAAATTGCAAATATGAAATATTTAGAATACCCTATAGTATGTGTGCATCTACCATTATTAGCTGGGTTTTATGCCAAATGCATAGCCCGGCTTATGTTGTTGTGATCAAGCTTTTTAGTGTTGATCACCTCTTAAATATTCATACATGACTAGGACTACTTTTTTTTATTCCTTGCATTTCATTTTTAGCTTTACTGGCCAATGGGCTTATGCGATGGCGTGTTGTCTGTCGTCAGTAGTCTGTCGTCCATTAGCAGCACTTTCTCTGAAACCACTTGGCCAATTTAACTCAAACTTCACATGGATGTTTCTATTGCATAGGAGACTATACAGAAGATTATTTTTTTCGATCTGAAATTCACAGAAACATTGCTTGGTCAAGGAGGTCCGATTTGTAAAAATGACTGGGTTCCACTTAAGGAGTCAGGAGGGGCCCCAAAAGGGTAAAAATTGGGAATTACAAAAATCGTTTTCTTAAGAACTGGTAAATAATATTTGTTCATATTTGGCATAAATTATCCCTATGTGTGGGAATTTGAATGAAAATAAGAGTTGGGGAATTTGAGTTTTATATAGGAATACTACGGGAAAACGGGAAACTCTCATTTTTTCGTCCATTTACGACTTTTTTTTTTAATCATTTGGAGTTTTGAAGACTTTTTTTTTTAATCATTTGGAGTTTTGAAGCATCTTTTTGTCATAACAAATAAGATTTTGTTCGATATGAAGGATTGACTTTCTAAAAGGGGGCCAGGTTAGGTCACAAAATGGTTAAAATTGAACATTGTCATAAATCTTATTCTCAATAACCAGTCTGTCAGATTTGTTTGTTTTTAATATAAATTATCCCTCATAATGATTAAGAGTTCTAAGTTTGTACAAGTTAAGGGACGCTGGGATGTATAGAGGTCCTATAAGGGGACTTTGAGTTTTACATAGGAATACTATGGGAAAATGGAAAATTCTCATTTTTAAAATTGGTGAAAGGCATCTCATTCCATTAATAAATAAATCCGAATATTTTGGTTTGCCTAATTCACCAAATGTGGCAAAAATCAATTTTTGAATTGTAGTGGTAAACTTGACACAAAATCCCCATTCTAAAAATAGTACTTAAATTCTGCTTGACCACCTTCACATCATTAGTCAGTCTCTTTCGAAGCTGGGCCCGATTAGCTCAGTTGGTTACGCGTCTGACTATCAATCCAGGGGTCGTGAGTTCGAATCCCCCGCCCGGCAACAGTCTCCGTGATGATTGATATACGACATTGTGTCTCATTATCATTCGTCTCTCACCACTGATTCAAGTGGGAAAGTTATCAGTTACTTGTGGAGATGGGATGTGCTCGAGTAATGGTAAATCCCAGGAAACAGTGGTTAGGTTAACTGATCGTCTGTTAGCCCTCGATGGCATAAAAATGACGCTTAATATTCAATCAATCAATCAATCTAAGATGAAACCATTCTTATAATGTGTAAACCTGTATAACGGATCAAATTGAAATCAAAATGATGTCACGTGACTTGTATACTATGTCACAAAATATGTTGCAATTTTAAGAGGGAAATCTATTTTAGGCTTACCTAGGTATGTAGCCCAAGTCCATACATGTGATACCTCACGGCGTGAGACAAAATCTCACATTTTATGATATAAATAAATAAAATATTTTGTTTTGACACTTTTCCTGTAAGATGTTGTCAGTCACTTAATTATACACAGTCTTAATTTTAAACATCATTATGATGCTCATAATAAAATCCATTGATCCGAACATAAATTTTTATATAAAAACGATTGAATTTCGCATGCTAAAATATACATTAAAAAACCACAGTTTGAGGCTTGAATCTCACAGGAAAAAATCATTAAATTCACAGGATTGGGTCCTGAAAATGTCACATGTATGCAAGTCAGGAAATCCCTTTTCAATATATTATGTAAGCATACTTAAATGAATATCCTTTTGGCAATTCGGGGCCAGTGAGTATATAGGCATAATAAATTGGAAAGAAAATATTTTTATCCAATTTTAAATTTAAAAAAATCTCAAAATATTCCCTTTAAACTCGTCTTTTAGAAATAAATGAAGTGCTGTTTTCATTACCCTGGAATCGTCATCGTCGTTAAATTTTTATATCTACCTCAGTTTTTTTTCCTCTGTTTCTGAAAAAACTATTTATATTTTAGCGACTAAACTTCATAAACACATTTATATTGAGTTATATTAACCATTTCACGAATATATTTTTTTTATTATTTTGTTTTCAATTGTTGGGCATATTGGGTTTTTTGTGGGGTTTTTTTGCGGGGGGAGGGGGGGATATTTATATTTTATTTTAATTATTGCTAGGCTTTGTACCCCTGTGTGTACATGGCTTAGTTTCCGTGCTTTCAGAGCAGTCTCAGTCTCGTTCCCGCAAAAAAACATTATCCCTTGGGAGGAAATTTTTTTATCCAAACCTCAAACCCATGTAAGATTCTTGTAATCTGATCTGTGTGTCTGTTGATCTTAATTTTTTTTTGCTGGGTGCACTGTACCACACATGGAAAAGTAACAAATTATATTTCCTCTTTATTTTACATATATATTGAATGGATATTGAACAGCTAACTCGCCACTTTTGTATTTCCAATATTATATTCGTCAAAATAAGAAGTAGCGCTATTAAAATTTGCGTACGACATTAACAGACAAGTATGTATTTTTACATAACATAAATGTTCCTTATTATTCAAGTCCAAATTTCATGGAAATTGCTTTTATACTTTTGAGAAAATACATAAAATGTCAGTTGGCGGGGTTAAGCTGTTCTGTTCAGTTTATTATTTGTAAAATAGAGAGGAAAAAAGTTATTTAGCTCTACTGACCAACAGCCAGCAGGGCTTACGTCATGGTAAATAGTCCGTTGTCCGCCCGTTAACCTTTTTCATGTTGATGTGTTTACACCTTCATTTTTTATTGAATCTTAACCAAACCTGCACAGCAGTTATATAACCATAAGATCTCAGACTGTTTCTTGAACCAGCGTCACTCGACCACAAATACCCCCGCTACAGGGTTTATATGCACATTTTAAGAGAAACTTTAAAAAAATTTCTCTGAAAGTGCAATGCCTAGACTTAAGATATTTTACATGTAGCATTGCATGGGTGTCCCCTAAAACATTTGTTGAAGTTGGGTCCCTAGGGTCAAATTTGGGGCCGCTACAGGGGTCACTGATTTACATAGAGTTATATATGGAAAATGATGTAGACGCGATAGTTTGTTCATTTTTCATTGAATCTTAACCAAATGTGCACACCAGTTATATAACTATAAGATCTCAGACGAGTTCTTGAACCAGCGTCATTGGACCACAAATGCCCCTGTCACAGGGCTTATAAGCACATTTTAAGCGAAACTTCAAAAATATATTCTCTGAAAGTTCAAGGCCTAGACCTTAGATATTTTACATGTAGCATTGCATGGGGTACACGTGTAGATTTGTTAGTTGGGTCCCTGGTATCAAATTTGGGGCTGCCACAGCGGTCATTGTTTTACATAGAGTTATATAGGGAAAATGATGTAGATGCAATATTACCTTCATTTTTATTGAATCTAAACCAAACTTGCACAGCAGTTATATAACCATAAGATCTCGAACGAATTGTTGAACCAGTGTCATTCGATCACAAATGCCCCCGCCACAGGGCTTTATATAAGCACATTTTAAGCAAAACTTTTAAAAACGTTTTCTCTGAAAGTTCAAGGCCTAACCTTAAATATTTTTCATGTAGCATTGCATGGGGGTGCCCTAAAGATTTGCTGAAGTTGGGTCACTGGGGTCAGATCTCGAGCCACCACAGGGGTCACTGGTTTACATAGAGTTATACAGGGAAAATGTAGACACGATATTACCGTTCATTTTTCATTGAATCTTAACCAAACTTGCACAGCAGTTATAGAACCACAATATCTCGGACGAGTTCTTGAATAGCATCATTCGACCACAAATACTCCCACCACAGGGCTTATAAGCACATTTTAAAAAACATTTTCTCTGAAAGTTCAAGACCTAGATATTTTACATGTAACATTGCATGGAGGTCCTGTTAAGCATCTGTTGCCAGTAGAGCATTCAGGTCCTCTTGGGCCTCTTGTTTACTTTTCCCTGTGTTCGAGCATATGCATTCTTTTCATTGGATCTTCACCAAATTTGCAGTTATATATCCGTAAATTATAATGACATACAGATTCTTGAACTTGGCAAAGTATGTAAATATTTGCCATAGTTGTGTCCATTGAATTGTTAAAAATTGCATTATTTTACCTTGTGTACACGCAAGTACCCACATTTTTCATTTACACGAGCTGTAACACAGAAGTTATGTAACCGTGATACCTGTGATGAGTTCTTGAACAAGCTTAATTGGGTTATTAAAATTGGACTTATGGCTGTTAATTAAATCCTTAAATATTGCACTAGTTCACCTTGTGTGCACTTAGCACCCTAATTTTTAGCTCGGCTATTCGGAGAATAAAGAGAGATATTCTACTCACCTAAGCGTTGGCGTCACACCTTGGTTAAAGTTTACATGCAAGTCCCAATCTCAGTAACCTCTACATGTTTTGACTTGAAACTATACACACGTCTTCCCAGTCATCAGCCCTACTACAGTAACTAAGTTAGATAACTTTTGACTGAATATAATGCAAATTATTGCCCTTGTTTGACTTAGAAATTCTGGTTAAAGTTTTGCATGCAAGTCTTTATCTCAGTAACCATTGCATGTATTGACTTGAAACTATACACATGCCTTCTTAGTCATCAGCCCTACTACAGTAATTAAGTTAGATAACTTTTGACTGAATATAATGAAAATTATTGCCCCTGTTTGACTTAGAAATTCTGGTTAAAGTTTTGCGTGCAAGTACCATCAAGTCCATATCTCACCAACAACTCAATGTATTTGATTGATACTTTACACAACACTTCCCAGTCATCAAACCTACTACACTAAGTTAGATAACTCTTGCATGAATATAATAAAACTGATGGTCATTCTTTGAATCAGAAATGTTGGTTAAAAATTTGCGTGCAAGTACCATCAAGTCCATATCTCACCAACAACTCGATGTATTTGATTGAAACTTTACACAACACTTCCCAATCATCAAACCTACTTCACTAAGTTAGATAACTCTTGCATGAATATAATAAAAATTATGGCTATTCTTTGACTTAGAAATGTTGGTTAAATTATTGCATGCAAGTACCATCAAGTCCATATCTCACCAAAAACTCGATGTATTTAATTGAAACTTTACACAACACTTCCCAATCATCAAACCTACTGCACTAAGTTAGATAACTCTTGCATGAATATAATAAAAATTATGGCTATTCTTTGACTTAGAAATGTTGGTTAAATTATTGCATGCAAGTAACATCAAGTCAATATCTCACCAACCACTCAATGTATTTGATTAAAACTTTACACAACACTTCCCAGTCATCAAACCTACTACACTGAGTTAGATAAATCTTGCAAATAATTGCCATTCTTTGACTTAGAAATTTTGGTTAAAGTTATGTGATTACAAATACCATCAAGTCCATATCATAACAAACACTCAATGTATTTGATTGAAACTTAACAGCATTTGCATGATTGGATTGAAATGTCATACAAGGTATTGCAGTTATAAAGCCTACTCAAATGAGTATATTAGATAGCTCTTGTTTGCTTGGATTTGTCATCATTCTCAATCAAATTTGTAATTTTGTGACAGATATTGGAATAGTCGAGCGCGCTGCGCCGTCTCTCCAACAGCTCTTGTTGTTAATGACCCTTTATTATCTATAATTCAATGTAGCAAAAAAATATAATGAGGTAAGGGAGAAAACTCGTACTAGGTGAATCTCACAATGCGACTATAGTTCAGCCCCTTCATAGAGGAACACAGCGGATTCTAGTATCAGCATTTATAGATTGTGGCACACCGATAAACATACATTTACAAAGACTGCATTGTTCGTTGAATTGTCCGAATTTTTCTGCATAGCGTTACAGTATTGATATGTATTGACATTGTACATTTAGCTCCATCACATATTATATACTAACTCAGGGGCGTAGCTTGGCTGAAAACAATGCGTAGGCAAAGTTATAGGGGCTTTGGGGAAGCCTCTTCTGAAACAAAATTCAGCTAGACTCGTAGGTGTATCTTGACGTATATTTATTGTTGTTTTTTTAGGAGCTTGGTTATCCTTAATATTAACCTTAATTCACTGTTTTTAACCAAATAAAGACCGCGGTGTGGTCTAGTGGTAGAGCGTCCGCCTTGCATGCGGAAAGTCGTGGGTTCAATCCCCGGCCGGGTCATACCAAAGACTTTAAAAATGGTACTAGAAGCTTCCTCGCCTGGCGCTCAGCATTTAGAGCACAAATGTAGGTCTGGTCGACCCGGTGTCAGTATAATTTGACTGGGTGGGGGTATCATACCATGTGTCTGCGGCATGATACTCCAGCGTGACGGCGCTTAGAATACTGTCTCAAGTAGACACCGTCGCGATATGACTGAAAAATTGTTGAAAGCGACGCAAAACACCATACAACAACAATATTTAACCAAATAAATGTAATGTCATAACGTTTGTTCACGTCAATAAAGTGAAAAATGCAGTAGCATAGGGGTTAGAATTTATTGCATGTTTTGGCATTTTTATTTTTACGATTTCTCAGGAAAAAAAGATGTAGGCACGTGTCTACAGTGCCTAAAGGAAGCCACACCACTGTACTAACTGGAAAAAAACGAAACTACACATGATGTATACATCTGCTTATAAAACACACATACATTTCAGTCAATGTTTAATTTCATATATAATTATTTAATCTACATTAAGAAGGTTTGTTATCATTAAACAATTTGTGTATTTAATGAACTACTCGACAGTTAAATCTCGTTTCTATACGTCTCACTACACAGTTGCTCCCCGTTTTTGCCACGGTAGATAATTATTTGTGAATAACCAAGACATAAATGTACAGACCAGGCTACGGCGAGCGCGCCTAGCTACAATGCAAACCATAGACACAATATCAAGGTCTCTGCCGAACAAATGAATTCGGTGTCGACCATGACTTATATACTATGGATTTACATGCAGACGGACAATTTACATACATGAACTGATAGCTTTATATTAGTAGGATCCAGTTAAGGATTCTTTACTTCTCACATACTATATAAAGGACAGATTTATAAACCCGTTGGATCATAGAGATACAGTGAATTCATATATATATATATATATATTTAATTTCATAAAGGGAGGTAATTAAATTCATAACAACGGAATTTACGATTTGCATGTAATTCCATAGTATATAAGTCATGGTCGACACCAACTTTATTGGTTTGGCAGAGACCTTGATATTGTATCTATAGCTTGCATTGTAGCTAGGCGCACTTGCCGTAGTCTGGTCTCCATATAATATATATATCGTGTTGGGTATATAAAGTGGAGATAAAAAACACCATCATAAAATCACAGACGGATCCTGAATGTTCAATCATTGCCCAGGATCCACAAATAACAGCGCGGGGGTACCATATTAGGTTCTTTTCGCAGTTTTGACTGAAAATGAAACCGCTATAAATCTGGAATTCCGGGGCCGGATATGCGCGACAGAGTCCCCCACAAGATCTGCCAGTGAATATTATCAATTTAATACCTGAAAAACAAATAACGTACGCCAGATTGTGATATGAAGTGAAGTGTTTTTGTTATACCGTACGGGTAAACCTGACCTTTATCTGAATGTTACATTGTGTTCTTTGTCTCCGGTTTATTAGTGCAAATATTCAATCGTTATCCCTGTTTGTACGGTGTGAGCTGGCGCTTCAAAGGAACACACGGCAATGTTGAAATCGATCATTGATACTCGTCTTCATATATCAAACAAATTTCAACACCTATAACCAAAATGGGCATTAAATATAACTACCTAAACTTGCATGTGTTTATGTCAGTATTAATATGGATCAGATTATAAAAAATATTAAAAATGTGCAAGTACACATTGACATCTCCTGGAACATAATGATGAAGCTTTTTAAAAATAAAGTATAATTTACCGTACTATTTGTTAAAAAATGTTATGGGCAAGGACTTGTATAGACGGCCTTCTCTATAAAATTTATGGGTAAGGACTTGTATAGACGGCCTTCTCTATAAAATTTATAATTCCGTGTTACGGGGTAGACTTGTGACGAGTAGTTGCCCTCGGGTATCGGATTGGGTAATTACTACATGTATCCGGGTACAAAATGAATACCCGTTCCTCACAGTGGTTTGTCTGTCTGTCTGTCTGTCTGTCTGTCTGTCTGTCTGTCTGTCTGTCTGTCTGTCTGTCTGTCTGTCTGTCTGTCTGTCTGTCTGTCTGTCTGTCTGTCTGTCTGTCTGTCTGTCTGGTCATAGCTGTATGTCTATATATGTCCGTCTGTCCCGTCATTTTACATTTACTACTTGTAACCGGGTACAAAATGATCACCCGTTACTCACAGTAATCTGTCTGTCTGTCCATATCTGTATGTCCATGTCCGTCCGTCCGTCCATCCACCGATCACTGCCCTGCTCTTCAGTAGTCTACCTGCCTCTGCCCGCCCACCTGCCTGCCTTCACTCAGTCTATCAATCGATCAGTCATTGTTACGTTGACGGATACAGGATGTTAGAGGAGGGGACGGGGTGCAAGATTTTTTCTTCTACCTCGACGTACTTATTTACAAATATTTAATCTTGTTAAACAGCCTTAGTTGTATTGGGTTTATCAAGTCGGTACATGAACGTTATTTTGTGAACGCAGTCGATTAAGTAAACATCTTAAGAAAACACTCTACTACAGTTTGTGTGGTGGTTACATCAATATCATATAGTCATGTTATTGTACATAATAACATCACGTTTCTTTGTGATACATCGTACTTTATACAGTCCCTACGTGGGCCGAATGATTTAATAAGGCGCTGTCGTCGCCAAGGTCACGTCCCACTCACCACTGACAATCGGAACATCGCTCGGCCATTTCCGACTGCTATTTCGAACGGAGGCGGAAATGGCCGAGCGATGTTCCGATTGTCATCTCCGAATCACAGGGTACACGACACCAGCTCAGTCTAAAAATGATACGTTAGAGAGTTTGCGGACAAACGGCGCATGTTCTATTAAGATTTATGTTTTCGTATAGAAGGTTTTCATCCACGACTAAATATACGAGGCGTGTCCAAAAAAGGTTCGTTGACACATTCGTTTAAAAAACATACATTGCGGAATCGGACATATTTTCTCGTCATATAGGCAACAAATTATCAATTTATAATGAAAATGAAGGATTTTGTGCATAATTGTATACAACGACTAACCACTTAACTGCCCAGGTCAGAAAAGACCGTATATCAATACCCATACTAACATTTTATATTGCCTGTGTTTTGGCGCAAAACAAAATCTCTGGTTATTGCTTTGTACATCAGACGATACGTTATCCCGACGTCATATTATAATATAAATTTAAACGTAATTGGTAACTTTTTATATATCTAACACAGGATTTTTAAACACACCTGCAAAATCTTGAAGTAAAACTATGGCGTCTTTTGACGCCCCAGAACTGCGGACAATCATAAAACCTGTGTTTCGCTCGGGAAAACGCCCACGGAGACAGGGAAAATCATTCAAACAACCACGGCAGAACAGTCACTATGTCTTTCACTTTTCTACAAGTGGCATCAACGTATTCTGACGGATGGCCGGCCCACTACGAAAGACGATTATAGAGCGGAAATACCGTCTATCAAGACTCATTCACAAGTTTGAAGTATTTTCCCGCCTGACGAAAGTACTCCTAGCAAACTCGTATTGACACGAAGAACGACATGATTTTACCACCATGTAGTAAATCATTTGAGTGTATTTAATTGTGACTCGATATCTAAAGGCATGAGAGAAATATTACACACGGTGCATGTTACATTGGGAAACTTTAGACGTATTGAAAGTTACGTCACGACATCGTGGCGACGCCCTGCCCCGGTCCGCAGGGTACTGAGTAAATCGTTGTATGTAATTACGTATAAAATCATTCTGTTTTATTATAAATTGATAAATTATTGCCATTTTGACGAAAAAGAAGTCCGATTACGGCAACGTATGTATCATCATAATAATTGTGTTTGTTTGTTTGTTTGTTTGTTTTTAAACAAATGTGTCCACGAACTTATTGGACACACCTCGTAAGTGTCATATAATTATCTGTGTGCTCAATATTGGTACTGGTTGCTGAACAGGTCTTTTATATAAACATGAGCTACACGCTGAGCTTCATATTCGTTTTAAGCATAATTCTGAGGGGTGGGGATACGAGTAACGTAACATTGACATAATAATGTAAGTTGGATATATATATATATTTATATATATATCAACCACGCCTGCTTTATCTTATTTAACTAATTGACAATTGACCTAAAGGCAAATAATTGTTGTTGTACAGTGTTGCTATTTAGAAATTATACTATACATATATCCAGCCACGGTGGGCACTATTGTAGGACGTCTATGTCGTGGTTAAGGCAAACACTAAGAAATAGTCCAAACGTTAATGTACACACGGAGCAATGTTGATATCGAATGTAAGTAAGGCCATCCTTATCAAATATTTGGTCTCTGTCCGCCGACCCAATATTTTTATTTGATGTGGGCAGATTTATTTATTTTATTTTTATTTATGGGGCGGGTGAGTCAGATTGTTTAATTGTTGTTTTGAGCAAAGATGGACAGAATTCAAAACAAAACTTATAAAGTATATAAGGTAATTTGGTTTGAAATATTTTCAATTGGTTGTAAGGGCTGTAATTTCTTGCTGCAGATGGGTAAAACAAAAGCTGACATTGCATCATACTGCAGTTAGACATCGCTGGTGTTATGTTACGCTGCTTGTTTTTTTGTTTTTTGTCTATTTGTATTTATATAGGTGTATACGTAAAATAAAACACAAGTCCAATTTCTAGTTTCAACTTTTGACAATTGAAAACCAAATATTGATCTATCTATGTCGGTATATCCAGACAAAACGATTTATTAAGTAATTCACAATCAACGTAAACTTAACACATATGTATAAATTGTTTCTACGGAAATCCGATATGTATAACCACTGTAACCACTTTTTGTCTCGCTTCGAATATGACTTCTCCCTTCCTTAAACTCTCAAAACTAACTGCCGAGTTTAAAGCAACACATCCACGTTTAAACTTTTTCAAAAAGTTTTTCAATTGAGTTGTGAGCACATTTCCCATACATAAATATATGGTCAGTGAGCTGTATATGTGCTAACAAACACTATCCAGAACGCTTTAGAATTATAAAAAAAGATGTCCAAATTATAAAGCGTGACAAACGCTTTATAAATTATTTTTAAATTGCCGAGGATTCCAACTTGGCTTCAAATTGAATTATGCGAGTCGTATAAAAAAAACTTCACGTTTTAGTGCGTAGTGTACTTTACCTGCCCTGAAAGTCATTTTGACAATTTTTTTTGACTCGGGTGAGTTACACGCTTATTTGATAAAGTGTTAGTCACGCATTATAATTTGGGCATCATTTTGTTCGGGATTGTGTTTATACGCTCATATACAGCTAATTGATCATATGTTTGTATGCTCATAACTCAATTAATTTTTTTTTTTAAAAGTTCAAACGTGGATGTGTTGATTTAAGTCAAAACATATATAACATATAGTTTGACTAATCAAATTGTCTGATAAAATAGAGATGATTCAATACCAATCATTGTTATACCAAAAGGTGCTAATATCGTAAGCCCTTGATGTACTAGTTCTGGAAATATACATTACGCAACAAAGCGACACCTATCAAAACAAGCACTTATACAAATCCGCCTTCTCTTGTATATGTTGTTAAAAATGTAACTTGTTTTGACACGAATTATTCTACGAGTCGTTAATCAACAAAAATACATTAGAATTCTTTAATGAAAACACCAGAATAAAATGTGTTCACATTCAGACAATATGAAAATCTAAATATATTTAATCCATAATCAGTCTTAAATTGTATATACTTAGTTTCAATTTAATATGCTTTGAGTGTTAATTATTTAATACCATTGTATGCAAACTATTTCCAAATATCAAATAAATCAAAGCGCTAACAAGTACTTACACAAAAATTACTTTAAATCTGCGAGTGTCAAAGAAAATATATTACTATAAAATGCTGACACAATATATACGGAATATGTGCGGCATAACAGTTAAAAATGTTACTTTTTTAGGATTTTAACAGATGGACGTATTTATGAGAATTTGAGGACTTCTTTTTCACTGCACTGTCTTTAAACAAAAACAAGCAAGTCAACCTTCATTTTTATATGCGGATACATTCCTGCTATAGATGAAAAAAAATACTTTGAAAAAATATTCTACGTGGAAATTTGTTTTTACCGTGGAAATCCTAGACCTTATTTTATAAAAAAACAACAAAGAACAAAATTCAACTGTGTAGTGAGACCTAATAAAACAATAGGAATCTTTGTTAATGATTGAATGGGGTTTTACGGCGTACCAACACATTGTAGGTTATTCCGACGCCAACAGAATGAACCTAGAATCTTGAGATCTGCAGAAATGCAGAGTTTCAGCAAGTTCAATTGTCTTACTCAAATTGTCGCTTCTTAAGACATGCATGAACTACAGTGATCCTATTCTTGCCAACACTAATATGGCTCCCTCGAACCACACAGGGGTTGGTAATTTAACCACAATAATGATAATGACAAAAATAATGAAATGAACACGACACCCATTCGAAGGATTCCTACCCTCTGCAGAGATTGACAGTGATTCTATGCTTACCCGGAACCACACGGGTTGTCTTTTTTTAAGTATGACGTCATGTTTACACTTTAAGGGTATGGGCCCTTAACCAAATAATCGTTATCGTCAAATATTACTATCTGAAACGACAAACATTTTTTATTAAACTAGTGGAGTTAGGTTAGATGCCGTTTAAAATTGATAATATCAAGGAATTCAACTATAGGGCCTTGGTAATATGTGTAAAAAATTCTTTAAAAAATACAAATTGAAATTTTCCTTGGATTCTATTAATCCAAGGACATATACATAAACATGAAATCAAGTCACTGATCAAACCGATGAAAATTTATTAAAGGGAATATATCAGGAAAAACGCTTTAAAATGTCTTAACAAATAAAATAATTATTTAAATGGATCCAAAGCATCTCAACTGGATATCTCATTATCCTTAAAGCCCCATTAAACTTCCGAAATGCACACTTTTTGATAATAACAAAAATGACTGCAATTAAATGTGTTTATAGTATTGCTAAAACCATTCCGGTACACCCCTTAGTGACTGTTTTTTTAAAAAGCGAGAAAATAAATAACTTCGATCGAAATGTGCATTTCTTAAACGAGCAGACCGAGCTTTTAACTTTGTTACATTTTTGTAATTCCGTAATGACTCGGTTGCTTTCCGACTTCGCCAATGTTCGGAAGTATGCAAATGAATACATGCATTTTGATGCGCACATTATCCAGATTCTCAGATTCGACAAAGAAGAATAAAATCCGAATGGCTTTGTATGTCAAAACCATCAAAACGTGACAAAATCGATATCGAAATTGGAGCGGTAAACTTGAAACGAAATCCCCATTCTAAAAATTGACAGCACTTAAATACTGCTTGACAACCTTCGCATCGTCATTTTGGATTTTTTTTAAGATTAAACATTTTCAAAGTTTACTGCGTAAACCTGTGTTACCGATCAAACTGAAATCAAATTAAAATCACGTGACTCATTTAATACGTCATGAGCGCGTGGTCCAGTATTAGAGCACCGAACCCACGTGGGTTCGATCGTTCGCCGTGGGTATGATTGGTGTCCTAGAGCAAGACACTTTTTTAGCATATGCCTAGTGCTGGTTCAACTCAGGAAGACTCGAGAGTGATTTGTAAGTTGTAAGAACTTGTTTCGCAATATGTTGCAGTTTAAACCCTTTACTTCATATAGACGCCTTTGGACACCTCTAATATAGACGCATTTGGACACCTCTAATAACCTCTATTATAGACGCCTTTGGACACTTCTAATATAGAAGACATTGGACACCTAATAAAGAAGGCTTTTGAATTATAGGGTGGATTATGTTTATATTAACTGACAGAGTGAAAAACAGTGCAGGAAGTGAACTCTTCCTTCACTGTTTTTAAAGGCCTTCTGTGATTGGTGCGGGAAAACGCGTATCTATGGAGTAAAGGGTTAAGTGGGAAATATATTTTAGTCTAACCTAGGCGTGTAGCCCAAGTTAGGAAATTCTTTTTCAATATATTGCTTTGGCATATTTAACTAGATATCCGTTTGGCAATACGGGGTTAGTGAGTATATATAGGCATGCTATATTGGGAGGAAATGTTTTTTTAGCCAATTTTAAAAGTTTAAAAATCCTGATAAATTCCCTTTAGGCTAAATAAAATGCATTACACATTTCGTCATAAATGACCACGAATGTGTGAAAAAGTATAATACTAATTACAAGATGTATGTCCCTGCCTACCAGGGGCGTAGCGTGACACATTTGGAAGTTACTCGGGTTGAGGGTCCTAATTTCGCAGATGGGATCCGAGATCGACTGCCACGGTGAAACTTTTAAAACTTGTATGCTTCATTGGTCTTAAACACATTACTTAAACAAACTGTCGGTCGGTCCAGATATGGTTTCTGCACAGTCACAATTAGGTCGATATCTTATATAAAGGACACTGTTGGTTTCAGTATGGAAATCTTCATACTGCAACTTTAAAGTACCTATTTGTACGTCCCTCCTGCTTCTATCGTTTTTTTAACCTTTTTATCTTTAGAATTTGATTTCAAATGTTACTCAGCAGAGTAACTGAGTATACACCACGCTAAGTGCTTGTCTGTAATAAAACTGAAATTAAACTTCTGCAAACACTTACATAATTATTTAGAAATTCTTATTTCAGTTTTGCACCATGTTGAAGCTTTTAATCAATTTCCAAAATTTATCAAAATTGCCGCGTGTCCCTTCTGGCAATCACTAGCCACGGAACCCCGGACGGTATTCACCATTCACCAACTATTCTTAAGAATATTCTTAGATTTGAACTCAAGAATGATTGAGTTTTGAAAAAGACTCCTAGAGACCATTTTTGAGACCAAAATTTGCAAACATGTAGGGACACTCACTATATATTCAAATAAACTCACACAACTATTCTATCTATCATGGTTAACGTTATATCTATATAATGTTCAAATTTGGATTTTCAAGCTTAAGTCTAAGAATATTCACAAGAATAGTTGGCTTATACGACCCCAGGATAGAACAAGGGGTCAAAAGTCTACATTATGTGGCCAGAAAGGAGTGTCAAAGCTCTACATTGCACTAGACAAAAGAAGTGTCAAAGCTCTACATCGCACTAGGCAAAAGGAGTGTCAAAGATCTACATCGCACTAGACAAAAATGAGTGTCAAAGCTCTACATCGCACTAGACAAAAGGAGTGTCAAAGCTCTACATCGCACTAGACAAAAATGAGTGTCAAAGCTCTACATCGCACTAGACAAAAGGAGTGTCAAAGCTCTATATCGCACTAGACAAAAGGAGTGTCAAAGCTCTACATCGCACTAGACAAAAATAAGTATCAAAGCTCTACATCGCACTTGACAAAAGGAGTGTCAAAGCTCTACATCGCGCTAGACAAAAATGAGTGTCAAAGCTCTACATCGCACTAGATAAAAATGAGTGTCAAAGCTCTACATCGCACTAGACAAAAGGAGTGTCAAAGCTCTATATCGCACTAGACAAAAGGAGTGTCAAAGCTCTATATCGCACTAGACAAAAGGAGTGTCAAAGCTCTACATCGCACTAGACAAAAGGAGTGTCAAAGCTCTACATCGCACTAGACAAAAGGAGTGTCAAAGCTCTACATTGCACTAGACAAAAGGAGTGTCAAAGCTCTACATCGCACTAGACAAAAATGAGTGTCAAAGCTCTACATCGCACTAGACAAAAATGAGTGTCAAAGCTCTACTTCATATACATATATAAGCCCTATATATATATATCCAAAAACGGTGGCACATATGTACAAACCAAGATATAGGGAGCCATATAAATTAAGTCACTGCTAAATTAAGATAGATCCAGTGACCTCGGGAAATAAGGTAGATTCATTGACCTTGGGAAATAAGATAGATCCAGTGACCTTGAGTAATTGGTTAATTGCTTAAATATAAATGGCTGTCTAAATTATATATCTGTAGTGTGTAGTTTCCGAATATTTTTACTTATATTGTCATCATTTTAGTCTAAATATTTAAATATTCTGTTCCCTAATGTGAAACACTCATCATTTGTTGAGATTAATCAGTGATTCTAGTGTTTTTTAAACGTACAACGCCACTGTCCACGGTGCCCACTGCACTACCGAACACAAAATGTATTCGAAACTATTCGCAGCCTTTCGAAACGCGTCGGAAGTAGGTCAACGCATCATCGCCGGAAGTTCAAAATAATCTCGCAACACTATGTACATCGGCTTATCCGATCGTCTAGCTACAATTTAACTTTTAAACTGTAAAATTTAACAGTATAGTCGTTACAACTAGTGTTAAATATGGTGAATAAAATAGCATATATTTGTGTTTTTGGAGTTGCGATAAAGTCATTTGAAATCAGTGATATAACTACGATATATGTGTAATATATATGAATACGTGATCATGCCAGCAAATTAAAAAGAAATAGTATCTGTAAATATTCACTACGAAACAGTTGTTGCCATATTTAAATATTAGAAGATTGTTGAATAAAATGTGATGAAATAAGACGTTATATATTCATACTGGTCATTTACATAATTGCTATGCTGTTTTGTTTACTGTATATCTAAAGTTCAATTTATGTTGGATAATTTGTTATTAAATCTTATTTGGTACATGCTGAAACCGAGTCTAACTTGTATCATTGAATTTAACTATTATGTATTTTCGTGGATAAATCTTTTTCTCAACGTTCGTGTGTCGGCTGTTCAGTTTTGTTCATTTACAAGTTTTACAATTAAAATATAAGTATTCTTAAATTGATGCATAGAATGCCTGACAGGACACTATTACTTGAATATTTATATGATTCTATATTTTTTGATCGGCATAATGTCGTGTTTTGGTCGTACAAACGATATCGGGCCAATATAGAAAAATATATGAAAAATGTGGCAAATTCGCAGTAAAAACTGCTATCAGCAGCAAACCAACTAATAGTTTAGTTTAAACCAGAACCAGTAGGCCTAAGTAAATACATGCGAAAAAATGTCTTGCTTAAGGACACCACACATAGCCGTGGGTGAGGATCGAATCCTCATCCCTACGATCCTGGATTCGATGCTCTGCCACGATCGGAGGGTCACTAAATTGAGTTAAACTGAACACTACTCGGAATACACCACAGAAGTATCTCAATCGCAACGGAGAGTCACTATACTATATTATTGTAATTTTAAAAGTTGTAAATGCGTTTACAGATTTAAACATATTTCATTGGCAAAAAGTAAACATTTAGGCCCTATATAGCAAATGGGTTAGACCACAAGTTCTCGCAACTAAGATTCGGTTCTTCCTTCATCATATCATAAACAGTAATTGGCAATGGCTTATATGTAAACATAAATTTCACAATACTAGCAATAACTTTTGATGTGAAAATAAAAAATGTTATGCAAAAGTTAATCAAATAACGAGATGTATAGCGAGAGGAATGAAGAACAGATTTATGGACAGATAGTAGCTAAGTTTCGCGACACGATATGTTTTTACCATTTATGTATTTTTAACAAGCACAATCATTTGCTGCAGCTTCGTCATTATTTTAAATATGTTTCCCGAACATTTTTAATACCCGTACGTCATAATTCTAGATGGCAAGTCTCGTCAATATTTGGCCGTGGTAGTGGGGATGGGGATCGGAGGATAGGTATATGCCGATTATAAAACCGGATTTTTAGTCAATTTAATTATGCATGCCAACTTTTGCATTCACTCGTGTTTATTTTATTATAATGAAATAAAATTATATTAAGCTATTGTCATTTAAATATGGGTAAATTAATTGTGTATTATAGTCACAGTTTTCCATACAGGGCGCGTGTAATTTTGCTGTACATACCAAACCACGCCTTGAAACAGCCAATCGGAACAGCGTAGTGTGGTGAGATCATTATGTTTTAATTCATCGACCTTTTTGCAAGTAGAATTCAGCCATTACGCCGGGTTTCAGGTCACCGGGAGCTATAGTACAAAATAATCATGGGAGAACAAGTAAGAGGATATTAATACATACAGGCAATAACTGACCTAAATGCTAGTTTTAATGGTATACTGATTATATTGGTGACTGTCTCGAAATATCTTGGTTTTTATCCCAAATATTTCCACCATGTGAGCGCAAACACGAGGGAGGTGGCAAAGGGCAGTTTCTGGAAACGTGTTTTTTTTGTAGAAAACGTCGCATATCAGTTATTAGGTGTAATTGCTTCATCCCATTATTGCATACAAGGTTATATTTATTAACAATCAACATGCCATGTCTTTAGAAATTCGTAGTAGATGAAATAAACGTTCACATTATTTATCTTGTAAACCCCACCCACCAATCTTGCCCCTTTGTGAAACTGTACGATTGGCAAACTCATTAATTGGCAATATATCAAAGAACGTTAAACATACTTTTATGATTTAATAACAGACATCAAGTTACGAATTCTTTAATGCTCAAGAATTATTTTGTAAATGATGGGAAATTTACTCTTAACACATGTTTCTCCACAAAAGCCCAGGCTGTAATACCACAGCCCTGATATTTGAGCCTCCATTGTAATTGAACAATGTCTGAGTAAGACAAGTACAGTTGTTAATTAATTTTACATCTTTACTTTGTCAGTACTGTAAGTTCATTTGCATTGTTGCTCACATATCACAATGACGATATTGTTTGCTTTGGTTACGCAATTAAGCCAGGATGTAGGACCATGTGGTTGCAAAGAAAGAAATATAATTGTTGCATATAATATGTATAGAGCCCTGCCCAGCATCTACTGACAAAATCTCTTAACTGTCAGTGCTCCAGATAAGCTTTTCTTCTAATGAGTATTTTGCCCCTTAAATCACATTGTCATATATATATAAAAAGCACAATGGAGGAATCTCCACATCTGAAAATTTTCACCCCACAGTTTTTATACAACTATACTGAGCAAAAAAAGAAACTTTACTCTGTTTAAAGTGCAATAACTTTTTTAATTTCAACATTAATAGTAAGATGTTAATAAAAAATGTCGGTATTGTGTCAGTCTGTTTGAATTATGAAAACTTGTTTATTTAAACGCAAATGATAATAACCTAGCTGTAAAAATCCTGTTTTGCATGATTTGCACATGCCAGAGTCCACCAGGTAGATACACAAATGTGCATTACATAAACAGATATGTTGTTAATCAAACAATTGAAAAAACAATATAATTTTGTGGACTTTGTAATATGATGTACTTGTTTTAAGAGGGCCTCAAGGAAGATTTGCTTTGTCAATCAAGTCACCCTTTATAAATAAAGATTAAACTTGTAATTCTTACTTAATTGCTTCTTTCACAACTATGCCTCACTAGTATTAGTCTTAAAAACAAACTTGAAAAGCAACAATAACAATGCAAATTTCAGTTTCAGTTAAAAAACGTTATATTTGATTACACCCCTTGTCCACTTTATCATTAATTTATGGGTACAAAACTACACTTCAAATGTCCAATGAAAATACAGATTTGTTAAAAAATGATCAACTGACACAGCCATACCAATATCAGTGCAGTGTTTCAAACAGGATTTTGAAAATAACCAATTCATGGAGAGTAAAGTTTCTTTTTTTTCTATTCAACCAAATTCTGCATAGTTTTTGATAAATATCGATCATAAATACATTATATTGGCAAGCATGGACAATACAATGCATTAATGTACTTTTGTTACCAAATATAGACCGCGGCATGGTCTAGTGGTAGAGCGTCTGCCTCGCATGCGGAAGGTCGTGGGTTCAATCCCCGGCCATGTCATACCAAAGACTTTAAAAATGGTACTAAAACCTTCCTCGCTTGACGCTCAGCATTTAGAGGAGAGTTCTAGGTCTGGTCGGCCCGGTATCAATATCATACCATGTGTCTGCGGCATGATACTCCAGTGTGACGGCGCTTAGAATACTGTCTCAAGTAGACACCGTCGCGATATGACTGAAAAATTGTTGAAAGCAACACAAAAAACCATACACCAACAACAACAACAACTTGTCACCAAATGAATACAATTTGTTTCACATTTGGTGTGTTCTGTTTTTTTCTCTCTCTGTCTGAGAGATGCAACCGTGTTGACAAATAGATGGGAATGAGTTGATTTCAATATCGATGAAAATTCTTGAAAATCATTATTTAAAAGCACTCTTAAAATAGTTTTTTACCCCCGCCAATTTGGGAAGATGACCCATACCCTTGGAATTTGGAATTTTAACAGTGTTTTCATTAACATTGGGATATTTTTAGCATTAAATATGTTTGTTGAACTTGATAAAAATGTGTACACTTTCTTCTCTGGCCATTTAATTAAAGAATCAATGTCATACTCAATTTAAAATGTGGGAAACTTTGTTGATTTTATTTTATAAAGGAATTATGGCATGTTTCAATTTACAATTATTGAAGCTTTCAATTGGGAATTTTTCCACTCATTTGGAGAAAAAAGATGCTATTTGCCATTGAGAATATGACCCAATAATGACTATATAAATAGAGGAAAAAAATGTCTTTATTTTACAAGAACAAATCGAAATCATAAATTATGTGTCGTTTTTTTTTCTGCAAAGTGGTTGACGACACTATAATTTGATCACATTATTCTTGAAGATAGGCAAGAATTTATAAATGATTATAGCTGTCTCTAAGTCGCTGCTTGTATCTATTTCAAGAACTTGTGTTATAGAGAAAGAAAAGAGATGTTGTGAATGCTCACCCTTCACCCAAAATCTCGTTTTTAAATATGCTAACTTCCATTCATCTCAGAACTACAAATCAGAATTCTTTCTTTGCACAATGGAATTCTCTACAAGATAATTCTCAGCAAATTATGTTTAAAATTGTTGAAATACTTATGAATACAACATTTATATGCTGCCACTGAAAAATCAAGGAAAGTACTTGAAATTTTCTTCAAACTGCAAAAGTTTAAATTCAAGATCATTTTTCGTGATTAAAACATAAAACATCTAAGGTTACAGACACCTTCCATTTTGTGTCATTGAAATCAGTTGCCTGTGAAATTTTAATGATTAATTTGCCAAAATTTTGAATTCTTCGCATGTTAATTCTTTGAACATTGAGTAGAGATATGCAAGTTTCCTATCCTATCAAAGGCCAAAAAATACCCTAGTTTCGAGTTGCCAACCGTCACTAATTTTTACCGCCGACCCCGAATTTTTTTCAAATTTAAAAAAAAAAAATTCAAAAAAGTGATTTCCATGATAATGTCACTATATTGTGCCAATGAGATGCCAAGTTTGAATACATTTATTTGTTTGCTGCACAATGTCCAACATTGCCACCAAGAGTGACAGAAAACTGCCCCGTGTAGACAACATCGTGGTATGACTGAAACATTTTAATTATTGCTATTGAGAACAGTACAATGAATCTTTTGTGTCAGTTATATAACATTGTTAACATATAACATACAGCTAAAACCCACGATTGACTTGATTTAACAATAATAGTATGTCGGGAGAAAAAAAGCCTACCTCCAAACCCTTTTTATCCCGGGCTAACCAGAAACAAACATTTTTTTTTGCCTTAGTCCTTATATATATATCCTAATTGGTTGCTTTTTTTATTTTCTTTGTTTTAGTGGCCTTGTTATGACAGTAATCCAAACGCAGAGGAATTCCGTAAACTATTCGTTGGTGGTCTTGACCCAGTCACCACTGTAGAAACATTACAGGAATACTTCGCAGGCTATGGAACAGTTGAAAAATGTGATATTATGACCGATAAGAACAGCAAGAAGTAAGTATGCACACAAATACAGTCATAGCTTTGATGAAACAATTGTAGAGGAAATCCAGTACTATTTCCATCACATGTACAAACATTGAATAGGCCAAATAAAAAAATATTTTTGCTTTCTGTGATGTGCTTAAAAAAAATTATGTCTTTGTTCATGGAGCGAAACATCAAAAATGTTAGAAAAAAATCGGTATGTTTTTAATTAAAATATTGACTCGGTTGGTTCACCAGGAACCAAAACTATTTTTTTTATTCGGCTTTAATGAACAATACTTGTGCAGGTAATAAATTGTCAAAGCTGACCAAACTGTGCTCTTATCTTACAGCTATTGATGGACCTAATCAGGAAGAGGTCCATTCTACAGTCCAATAGTTTCCAGTGTAAACATTTCGAAAATAATATTGAAATTTTAAATCTTCAAAAGTTCTGCCGTGCGATTAGAAATAAATTTTTATTCATGCTCAATTGTTTCTTAATTTATTAAACAAGTTAACAAAAATTAAATTTATTCAATAATAAACAAGCATTTGTGTAAGAATGTCTATGTAATTCATACTAATAGTAATTACCAACGTTTATTTTCAGATCCAAAGGATTTGGTTTCATCACTTTTGAGACCTCTGATCCCCTTGATGAAATACAGGAAAAGAGACCGCATCAAATCGATTCCAAAAAAATTGAAACAAAACGTGCTACACCCAAATCTGTAAGATTTCTCTTGTCTTTTTTTCTACACCATTTTTTTAACAGACAATCAAATGTACAACCCTGTTAGAACAGGGGGTATAATTGCTAGATTATCATCCCTGTCCGCCCCGCACTATTCATGCCTTCCCAGCCATATTTATTTTCAAAGAGAAAAATAAAAAATATTTTTATTATGTAAAAAAACATAAGAATTTAAAAATGAAAAAAAAATGAAAAATAAATTCCCCTCTTCCCCATTTTTTAGAAAAATTTGGATGATAATCTAGCAATTAATTTATAATGGCCAAATGATAATTGACTTTATTTAATCAGAAGAGCGGATGAAATTAGCTCAGTCTTCTATAAAGTCCTCAACAACAAAGCTGTGTGCATGTTTTTTTAAACATACAAATCACAAATGATTTTTCTCTTCTAAGGGAGAGAAGTCTGACTCTGTGGACAATTAAACAGTCTAATTCAAGTTACTTCCCATTACATAGTTGATTTTGTCTTTAAGACATTGGATTTGAAGGAAAAATGAACTGGTAATGGTGAATACGAGGCAGTGACGAACTATGGACAGATAAAAATGTAGTAGTTAGTAGAAATAGTGGAGTTGAATTTATTTTCCTGTAAATTCTACATATTAACTAGGGCCATAATAAACTAGTTGCTAGATTATCATCCCCCCCCCCCCTAATTTACATGCCAGTCTGACTTTTTTTATTTTCTTAAAACAAAACAAAAAAAACATCAGAAATTTTAAAAATGAAAATAAAAAATAAAATCCTCCTGCCCTATCCCGTTTTTAAGAAAAAATTGGATGATAATCTAGCAATTAATTTATAATGATGGCCTAATAGAAATAGAGAATTTGAATTTTAAACATCAATTTAATTCTTGAATGGTTGTAGTGCTTTTTCTTTTCAGTTGCCAATATATGTAATTGGTTTAACTGCCATCTTAGCTAAGGACTGGGTGAAAAAAAAATGTCTGCTCCCCAAAAGGGGGGAAGCATATAGTCGCCGCTTCATCAGTGTGTGTCTGTCCATGCGTCCCCAAATTCTTGTATGTGCTATTTCTCTACATCTCAATGTTGGAATTTTATGAAACTTGCTAGGATGCATCACTACCAAGTGGAGATGTGCATTATATCTTTGTGTTCTGGTTCGTTAATTTTTCACGTAGTTATGGCCCTTTGATTCTGTCTGTGACCAAATTCTTGTCAGCGCAATTTCTCTACAATCAAATGTTGGAATTTTATGAAACTTGCTTGGATGCAACACTACCAAGTGGAGATGTGCATAATATCTTTGTGTTCCGGTTCGATGATTTTTCACTTAGTTATGGCCCTTTAATTGAGTCTGTGACCAAATTCTTGTCCACGCTATTTCTCTACAACCTCAGGTTGGAATTTTATGAAACTTGCTAGGATGCATCATTACCAAGTGCAGATACGCATATTGTCTTGATGTTTCTGTTCAATGATTTTTCACGGAGTTACGGCCCTTTGATTCTGTCTGTGACCAAATTCTTGTCCGCACTATTTCTCTACAACCCCATTTTGGAATTTTATGAAACTTGCTAGGATGCATCTGTACCAAGTGGAGATGTGCATGTTGTCTTTGTGTTCCAGTTCGATGATTTTCACGGAGTAATGGCCCTTTCATTAAGTCTGTGACCGAATTATTGTTTGAGCTATTTTTCTACAATCTCAGGTTGGAATTTTATGAAATTTACTATGTTTGTGTTCATGTTCTATGATTTTTCATGGAGTTGTGGCCCTTTCATTATGTCTGTGTCAAAACTCTTCTCCGCTCTATTTCTCTACAACCTGTGGTTGGAATTTAATAAACTTTGCTACGATGCATGATTATCAAGTGGAGATGTGCATATTGTCTTCATGACGCTTTTTCGCTACAACCTCTGGTTTTAATTTTGTAAAACTAACTAGGATATGTGCATATTGTCATTTTCTTCCAGTTCAATGATTTGCGAATGAGTTCTGTCAAGTGCAGAGCCACATATTGTTTCTGCTATGCAGTTTGGTATTTTTCAACAAAGTAGCCATCAGCACTAAGGGAATATGGTACAGAGTCAAACACTCACTTGTATTGGGTTTGGGGGAATTTGCGCGGGTCCCTTCTATAGATGAAAATAGTGTCGTACTGATGAAAATGGGGGGAAAACAATGAAAATCGTAAATATGTTTGTGTAAAACAGTTTGTAGATCAACATTCTTGTTCTTTGTTGTGTTCAACTGGCATTAAACTCCATTTAAAACATTTAGGGGTGAAGGGGCATTTCTTTTGTCGTGGTGTGTGGGGGATGACAAAAAAAAACACTGAAAACTATGTAATAATAACTTTTATATTTATTCTTATCAGCAACAATACTGGGCAACTAACAAGTTGTACATCAAAGACTTCAGCAAGGAGACAGAGGAAGATGAACTCGTGTCCGAAATGAAGGCAGTGTTTGGCAAATATGGTAAAATCAAGGATGTAAATCTGGTCAAGGATAAGGAAGGAGCCCTCAAGGGATTTGGTTTCATCGAGTTTGAAGATGAGGATCCCGTTGACAAGTGTAACTGTAAGTTACAGGAGTAGGCCATACTTAAAAAGATATTTGTTTTTTTGTGAATTGTGTCCATTTTTGTTCAAAGTGACAATAAAAAGTCTGAAAAAGAGAATGCATGATTTTGCATGTGCCAGAGTCCACCAGGTAGATTCACAAATTTGAATTTCCTAAACAGACATGTAATTAACCAAACAATTGAATTCACATCATAATGTTGTTTCACAACAATGCCTCACTATTTTTAAGTATAAAAAAAAGTGGGCCACATTCGTTCTATCACCTATCACCTAGTGCTTTGTTCTCTGACGGCCATGTTTTTAAATGAGTAGAGTTCATTTTCAAAATTTAGGTAAAGGAGTACATGCTGATAATTTGTACTAAATTATTTTGAAATCTGACCACCGGTTTTAAAGGAAAAGATTTTTAAAATGTTTTCCTTTAGGTTGCCAAGGCAACCAGAGTTCCATATGAATCAAGTTCATTTTAGCTATTTTGATAGAGATCATTCATGTGATGTTTGCTATAAATTGAATGAGCGGATTAAGAGATGTCTTTTAAAACAATTGTTTATTTATTGACGGACGAACGAATGACAAAAGAGTACACAATGGCACATGTAAGCTGAAACAAAAATGCAATACTGTCCTTACCCCCACAGTGGCACCCCAAATAAATGTTTACTCAATTCTAAGGGTATGTTAATCTCAACAAAATGGTGAGAAAACACAGAGCTATCAAAGTATGTTGCAATAACAATGTATTGATTAGACCAATTGGCATTACACCAATCAGTTACAAATTTGCATGATAAAAAAACAAAAACTTTTGTATATATTTCAGTGTACAGGAAGTTTACTGTGAAAGGCACACCTACATTTGTGGCGAAAGCATATCCTCAGGAAAAGAACCAGTATGCTGGCAGAGGACGGGGCGGTGGTACGTACACATTCATTTGACTGTGTTTGAATACTTATTTACATCATTTGTGTTGTATGATGTTTAGCATCACTTTCAACGATTTTTCATCAAGTCACAACAGTGTTTACGTGAGACTGTATTCTAAGTGCTGCCACACTGGAGTATCATGCCCCAGAAACATGGTATTATACCACATCCAGTCACATTATACTGACACAGGACCGACCAGACCTGCAACTATTCTCTAAATGCTGAGCACCAAGTGAAAAGTCTTCTAAAACCATTTTTTCAGGTTTTTGGTATGACCCGGCTGGGGATCGAACCCACAACCTTCCAAATGTATGGAAGACACTTTACTCCTTAGACCACCGCTGCGGTACATGAATTATGAAACGATGTCTTAACAACTTTATTAATATCACTGAACGTCTTCTTGTGTAGGTGACATGTTTTGAACAACACATAGCTCTGCTAAAGAGGAAGGTCCGTGCATGTTTTCCACCACCCAGGACCTTCTGTAGCTCCATCAGGCAGTCTTCTAGGAGTGGAACATTTTACCGCAGTATTGCCAACATCGTTGCTTTGATGAAATAAGGGAACAGTTTCTGTGATTATTATGCCCCCGCCATTTTCAATGAGGGTCATATAGTATCACTGCTGTCCATACGTAAGAAAATGGTTTCCGGTTTATATCTTTAGTTTTAATAAATAGATTTAAACCAAATTTGGTGTGTGGCTTCACATTGATGTAATACAGGTCAAGTTAGTATTTCTTTCCAGTCGGATGTTTTTTGATGGAGTTTGGACTTGTGTTATTGACAAATGTCAAGAAATTGGTTTCCGCTCGATATCTCTTGAAGGGATTGGATGGATTTGATTCATATTTGGTAGAGAGATGTATGGTGATAAACTACAGCTCAAGGTCGATTTCAGTCAAAATCCCTGCATATTAATTAGGTATTCTGGGCTCTGATTGGATGATAGTTTCCGACCTCTCAAGTCTTATTAATGGACCGATTTTGATGAAAATTTATATTTGGCTTTATATCAACAAGACCCAGGTCAAGTTTGACAATGGATGGAATTGGCGCATATTAATTAGGTGACCTTGACTCTGATTGGTTGACGGTTTCCGACCTCAAATCTTTATTGATAGACCGATTTTGATGAAACTTGATATTGGCTTTATTGATATCTACAATGTAGTTACAAAGCGAGGGCATCTTTGCCCCAAGGACGCATTTCTAGGTAATATACAGCATTTTGTCTCATTATCATTCGTCTCTCACCGCTGATTAAAATGGGAAAGTTATCAGTTACTTAAGGAGATTGGTTATTGAGTACTGGTTAACATTTCAGGATCCTAGGAAACAGGGGTTAGGTTAACTAATTATCTGTTGGCCTTTGATGGTATAAAAATGACACTAAATATTTAGTAAATCAATCAATTTAACGCAGTAAAACATGAACCGAACAATGTTTAAACTGGTATTAGAAAGTCGCCCATGGGTGTCTCTATACCTTTTTAAAAAAAGTTTCTCTGATAGAGTATCGTCTGTACATTTTAAATAATGACTGTTTCACGATTTCCATATTTTATTTTAAAAGTAGGTATATATCGGTACTAGTGTTGCAGTGTACATTTCACAGATGGTTTCTTCAAATTTCAAAACTCTGAAAAACTGCGTTATGTATTCAACCTAAAATATAATAAGGGCTTTTCCAGAATTAAATGTATGGGGGGGTCGGACGGCAGTATAATTAAAATTTGATGCCTTGCGGGGTAAAAGCTTATTAAAATTTTATGCCTTGCCGGTATTTCCGTCTCTGAACCGAATTTTTTCTTCAACACCGTTTTTCTTCTCAAATTTTATACATTTTCTGCCCAAATATTTCCTCCCGTCCTATACAAAAACATAAAATTGTCCTTCCCCATGTACCGCACCGAGTCAACATCCAGCAGCGTCTAGATTTCGGCGAGCGTCTTATTTTTATCGCAGCAGAAACTGCAGGTCTTTTAAATTTACCTTGATTTGACCTTTATGTTTGCCACTGACACGCGTGTTGTAACGATTGTAATACACAACCTCCAGACATCATGACCAAGTGAACGTTTTACGCGACTACACAGTTGGACACTCGATACACTGGTGATGTTAATATTAGAAATTGTCTTCAATTAACTTTTTCATCTCAAACTGATTGATATTTTTTGTTAAGACCGCTATAATATAATTACATCACCCGACAACAACATATGATTTAATTTGTTTGTTTGAAATAAAGTATAATTATCTACCTTCGGACTTCCCGAAAAGGGACAAGAAACATACTCTTAGTCATGAATAAATTATTAACACGGAAATGTACAAGCTAATCAGATGGCGGAATACACTCGTAGTGGGCCGTAACCACGTCTACTTTATTAAATTGATGCCGAGATGCCGTGTCACAAAATTATCTCCTCAAGTAAATTTTACGAATTATATATCAATATTTGACGTATCGGATATGTTTACAAATACTCCAATACGGATATGAATATATACAGACGTGTATATTATTAAACTCTGCAAAAACTATGATTCAACTCTACGGCGGCATTGCTATAATTATATGCATACCCGCGCTGTTTGTCAGATAGTGTAAAACACTAATTTATTCGGCACAAAAAGAAACCCCAAGAAATGCAAAGTCTATTGTGACAACAAATCTAAATTAAGACATTGCGTGAGCAGTGAAAATAAAATCAACATTCTCAGATATGTCATCCCACACCCTATACGCCTCATTCTTACCCCAGTGTCTGAAAAAATCATGGTGAAAAGCAGATATTTCTTAACGGTCGTACAAAAACATAAATTGGACTGTGAAATTGTCTTTGAGCATTCATAACCGGATTGTTTGCCATCGGGTGTGCGAAATGAGGTCAAATTAGATTAAACCTTTATCGATAGTAGGGAGTAAATAACATGTCATAATAATGTTTGTTTCACTGTCATAGTGACGTCATCGGACATTGGCACAAGGCGTTAATGAAAGGGACAGCGTGTTCATTCTGTGCATAAATTTAGGCATGTGTAGCATAACTCTCTTTACGGATCTTATCAATTTAATAGTAATTCTTTTTTTAAGAAATTAGTTTACTGAAAATAAACATTTTAGAAGACAACTAGTTACAAACAAACACTAGCCTTTAATTATTATTATGTTGTGTTTTTTTTTTCTCGTTTGTTATCTATAGTGCCCCTTTATTTAATTCTCGACCTGAGGTAATTTGTGACGTAATCACTTGCATATCGGCATTAGATCAAAGTGTAACGTCGGCGTACTTCAAAGAAAATAGGCAACCGTCCAGACTGGTAATTTTGGAAGCGTTACAGTAAGAAAACATTAGAAAGGGGATTTTAGCCTCTTTTTTATTTTTATTTTGTGCATGGTGGTATTTTATCTAATTAAAATTTTATGCATGGTGGTATATATCACAATTAAATTTTATGCTCTGTGGGTAAAAAAAATAAGTGCCGTCCGACCCCCCCATACATTTAATTCTGGAAAAGCCCTAATGTAAATTACACTCTTAGTTCATCCTTAAAAATGGTGAGAAATCTTGAAAAAAAATCAACACAGGAAGTCGATAAGGTGTTTGGCAAGCTGGAATTTGAGTGGGTAGGTTGGAGCATGACAAACAAACATTTTTTATAAGAACGGCCATACATTTAAAAGTGATTTTGTGTAAGAAAGGGCCTATCGAATATATATATTGTTTATATCATATTTGTTTCAGGTTTCGGTTATAACATGGGATACCAGGACTACTATAATTACAATGATTACTATCATCCTGGAAACTACAATTACCGTGGCGACAATTACGGCAGAGCATATGGCGGTTATAACAATTACAATGACTATTACCGAGGGGGCCGTGGGTACTCTCGTGGTGGCGGCGGCGGAAGACCGTACAGAGGAGGCCGATATTAGAGAGCCCACCAAGACCAGTCGTTGTAACGCGTGGTCGCGAGACTTTGTTGTTGTTGATCAGCAGTATTCAGAGTATTGAAAAGGGATTTTCGCCTGAGGAACATGCATCATTATGAATACTTCATGTGTGCGTCATCATGTATGGTGGCCCCAAACATTTCTCATGCAGCTTGGAAGCCGATGCCATCACCGTTTCCATCCGTTGTTATACCTTGTTGTATATGCGCAAGAATGTTTGGGTTTGGTTTAGTCCTGTTTTTATATTATTTCTAAAAAAAAATTATATCTTTATTTTTTATGAAGAATGGAGATTTTGTTGAGATAGTAGTAAACCAAACCCCAAATTTTTTTTGATAATTTGTTGCGTTGCTGTCATACTGAAACATCTCTTATATCATTGTTGTACACTGTATGTAACATCCTCATCTACCTCCGAGTTTTCAAGTATGGTTCACCGAGTGTTGTCCATATATAGTGACGCTTGCAAAGATTTCACTTGGTTTTCTCTGCACTCGTTGATAGGTTAAGCTGGCGTAATCTTTGTCCGGGTCGCAATGTTTGGTATTTTTTAATCAGAAGTGACATTATGATAAGCCCTTGGTTGTGCAGGTAGACTCAAATTCATACTGTTGTAAATTCTTTTCATTCTTTTTTTCAATATTTTGACTAACGAAGATTGATGATAACATATTTGTTTTGTTAAGGATGAGAACATTATATAAAAGTGCATTTATATACATCAGTAAATATACAAACCCATGGCCTATCACAGGATACTTTTTTCAGAAACCTCGTTCCGGGTAAGATTTTGAGGTTTCAGTCTTGCCCGAGATGATGGGATTGTACATAATCACTACTGAAGTGCTCCAAATGCTTCTGTCAGTTTGTTTCCCTGTGATGGTCTCTGGATTGGGTCATATTTGCTTGTGTAGAAATCATGTGTTGGAATCATGTATTATATACATCTTATACAAAAATTGTATATCTGGACATGTCGTCATTTTTGTATGAACCACATCCGGTAGCAAAATAAAGAGCTACAATGTACAAAATGTTTTTGAATTTATTTTTGTTTATTTTTTGTCCTGATATAACATTGGTCACACATGGAACACAATGTGTGGCTTGTAGACTACCACGTCTGGCACACCATGTTGGGAGTAATGTTTGTGGCATTTCTTAATGGTTGATAATCAAACAAAATCGACATACATTTGCATTGCTCTGACCTATGTTTTAATGAAGTACATGCTGGAAAGTCCTCGGGGACAGTTTGTAATGGTTAGTCCGTGTAAACTGGCTTATGAGTTGAAACATTGCGCAACAATACAGCTTTTAAATATTTCAGCTGGAACTTAGTTTTGAATTTCAGTCTGCTAAGAATACATATATCCCGAGACCAGGCTATAACATTTTTGATCAGACTAGAAGAATTTTTAAGATGTCTAGTCCAATTGGACTATCACAGGAGACCCAAGTTTTAAAATTTTTGGTCTCTTAAACATATATACAGTCGAGCCTGTGTAAGCGGTCACCACTATTGAGCAGCCATATTTGCAATTTGCCATTTCCATGCTTTCAGAATAAATAAACCTGTATTAAGCAACAACCTGTCTTAAAAAGCCACTTTTGCCCCTTACCTTGACTGACTGCTTAAAACAGGTTTTTTCTGTATAAGAATATTTGTTTCACATTTGATGTAAAATGCTTAACAATTACTTGGTTCTTCCCATTTTTTACGGGCTATGGGAATTCCCATTAGGACTAGTATATCTTTGGAGAGTATACTCCTGAACAGTTTTTCACATGGACCAAAATTTGCATCAGTTTTCAGTGACCATTGTTAAGTATATATTTTTAACTTATTTATTTTACTTCAATTGTGAAACGAATTACACTAGATGTACTACCCAGTGCTTCAGATATGCAATACTTGGGGGTATTAAATTGATTGATTGATTGAATATTTTAGCGTCATTTTTATGCCATCAAGGGCTAACTGCCGATCAGTTAAACCTAACCACTGTTTCCTGGGATTAACCAGTACTCTAGCACACCTCATCTCGGCAAGTAACTGATAACTTTCCCACTTGAATCTATGGTGAGAGACGAATGATAATGAGACACAATGTCGTATATCAATCATCACGGAGACTTTCCGGGCAGGGATTCGAACTCGCGACTCCTGGATTGATAGTCGGACGCATGACCGACTGAGCTAATCAGGCCCGGCCTTAAATGATTGACATTTCTAAATGAAGCATTGGCATAAATTTATAGTAAATTGTAAAATAAGCAGAGGATACTGACACTGTCAGTGTAGATTAGTTTATTAGCACTACTGACTAAAGGCCTAATGCAATGGCGTGTCTGTAAGCAGCACTTTCACTGAAACAATTTGGCCAATTATACTTCACATGAATGTTTCTATTACATAGGAGACAATACAGATTTTATTTTTTTTTATCTGAAATTGAAGATTACTAAAAATAGTCCAAAACTTAAAAAATCTTCATCTCATGAACCGCTAAACATATTTGTAATAATGATTGTTCACAGGTGATATGAATTATCCCTATGATTAAGAGTTTTAAGTTTGTACAAATCAAGGAGAACTGGGGTGTATGAAGGACCTAGAGTTGCATAGGAATACAATGGGAAAAATAGAAAATTCTCATATTTTTGTCCAATTGTGTAAATATGTTGTTCTGATTAGCTCAGTCGGTTACGCGCCTGACTATCAATCCAGGGGTCGTGAGTTCGAATCCCCTGCCCGGCAACAGTCTCTGTGATGATTGATATACGACATTGTGTCTTAATATCATTTGTCTCTCACCACTAATTTAAGTGGGAAAGTTATCAGTTGCAAAGATGGGGTGTGCTCGAATACTGGTTAATCCCAGGAAACAGTGGTTAGGTTAACTGATCGTCTGTTAGCCCTCGATGGCATAAAAATGACGCTAAATATTCAATCAATTCAATCATTGATCAAGACTTTTAAAATGATATACTAGTAGCTTCCTCACTTGGCGCTCAGCATTTAGAGGACAGTTCTAGGTCTGGTCGGCCCAGTGTCAGTATAATGTGACTGGGTGGGGTATCGTATCAAGTGTCTGCGGCATGATACTCCAGTGTGACAGCACTCAAAATACTGTCTGAAGTAAACACCGTTGCGATATGACTGAAAAATTGTTGAAAGTGACACTAAACACCATACAACAACACTCATTGTTCAGTTTGAGATCTAAAGCATGTTTAGTAAATCTAAATTTGATTTTGTTCAATAAAGAGAATTGAATTTCCAGAAGGTCCCAGCGGGATGATGGGGTACAATACAGTTAAGATTAAGGATATTCATAAAAAATAAATTTTCAACAGCAAGTTGGTCAAATTGTTTGTCATTGATATAAATATTTCTTCTGGAGTTTGAAGCTTTTGCGAGTCCATGTGCTAGAATATATTACACCCTTGTAAGGGAACTTGGGAGTTTTATTTACAAATGTTCCCATTTTCTTATCCATTTGTTGAATATTGATTTATAGTTTCATATCTGAAGCGTTGTCTAGTTTTAGCAAATTAGATTTGGTTCAATATGGAGGATGGCATTTCCAAAAGGGCCCAAAGGCCACCAAAAAAGCTTATTGTTTAACTATCTATAGCAAGTTCCTTTCCTACGAGTTCTACATCCATTTGTATACACTACCGTAAAGCAGAATTATGCTCCTTCTATACTTTAATATAGAAAGTTGAGCTCACTGTCCTCAAATAGCTGTTTGTTGTTATGTAAGTTTGTCTCTCAGTAACCACTGATGGGAATTGAATGAAACGATACAAATACTAGTACATTAATTAAAGTTTCTTATATAAGTGCCCTTACTGAGTTAATGAGCCTTACTGAAATTACAATTTCAGATCAAATGTTTGCAAGCTTGTTCGGCAAAGTTTTAAATACAATAATGGAGTTAAAACTACACACAGTCTTCAGGTGTAAGGTTTGATCTTATAGAAGATAATATGTGTCCATGGCTGCCAAAATCGCTTTTAGAATATTTAAAAAAATGTGTTTTGTAGGGCTGGTCTTGGGTGTAACATTGGTTATATTTGATGACGATTTTGGTAACATTGGTTATATTTGATGACGATATTGGTAACATTGGTTATATTTGATGGTGATTTTGGTAACATTGGTTATATTTGATGGTGATTTTGGAAACATTGGTTATATTTTATGATGATTTTGGTAACATTGGTTATATTTGATGGTGATTTTGGTAACATTGGTTATATTTGATGGTGATATTGATAACATTGGCTATATTTGATGGTGATTTTGGAAACATTGGTTATATTTGATGATGATTTTGGTAACATTGGTTATATTTGATGGTGGTTTCGGCAATATTGGTTTTATTTGACGGTGATTTTGGTAACATTGGTTATATTTGATGGTGGTTTCAGCAACATTGGTTATATTTGATGATGATTTTGGTAACATTGGTTATATTTGATGGTAATTTTGGTAACATTGGTAATATTTGATGGTGATATTGATAACATTGGTTATCTTTGATGGTGATTTTGGCAACATTGGTTGTATTTGATGGTGATTTTGGAAACATTGGTTATATTTGATGGTGATTTTGGTAACATTGGTTATATTTGATGATAATTTTGACAACATTGGTTATATTTGATGGTGGTTTCGGCAACATTGGTTATATTTGATGGTGATTTTAGTAACATTGGCTATATTTGACGGTGATTTTGGTAACATTGGCTATATTTAACCAAACTTGCACAGCATTTATATAACCACAAGTTCTTGGACGAGTTCTTAAACAAGTGTGATTGGACCACAAAAGCCCCATACCACCACCACATATAAGCACATTTTATATTTGATGATGATTTTTGTAATATTGGTTATAATTTAATGCTATTTTGGTAACATTGGTTATATTTGGTGGCGATTTTATAAACATTGGTCATATTTGATGATGATTTTGGTAACTTAAGTTTTTGTCTCGCCGCGACGAATTAGCGAAAGCGAGATTAAGGTGTTTCTTTTCCATCAACGGCGGCGGTATCAAACATTGATATTTAGCTTCAACATTTCTTTTTTTTTCTCTCCCATGTGTGTATTAACAGTCAAAGTGGACACGGCGAGACATCATTCTGCAGAATTCTTGTTGGCTCTACTGGCCAGCAGGGCTTATGGCTAATGCTTCTGTTAACCTTGTAGACAGGATAGAACCTTCTTTTTAAATTGAATCTTAAACCAAACTTGCACAGCAGTTATATAACCACACTTTCTCAGATGAGATCTTGAACCAGTGTGATTCGACTACAAATGCCCCGCCACAGGGCTTATAAGCACATTTTAAACAAAACTTTAAAAAACATTTTCTCTAAAAAATTCCAGGCCTATACCATATATATTTTACAAGTAGCATTGTATGGAGTTCCCCTAAAAGAAATCGGATCCCTGGGGTCAAATTTGGGGCCACCACAGGGGTCACTGTTTCCATAGAGCTATACATGTATAGGGAAAATGTTGTAGACGCGATAGCACACCCATTTTTCATTGAATCTTAACCAAACTTGCACAGCAGTTATATAACCACGCAAGATCTTGGACAAGTTATTGAACCAGCGCGATTTAACCACAAACTCCCCTGCCACAAGGCTTATAAGTACATTTAAGTGAAATTTTAAAAAACGCTTTCTCTGTAAGTTTAAGGAACTAGACCTTGGATATTTTACATATAGCTTTGCATTGAGGTCCCCCTAAAAGGTTTGTGGAGGTTGGGTACCTAAAATCAGATTTGGGGGTCACTGTTTTACATAGAATTATATAAAGCCAGTTTTCATTGAATCTAAACCAAACTTCCACAGCATTTATATAACCACAAGATCTTAGTTGGAGTTCTTCAACCAGCATAATTTGACCACAAGTGCTCTGGCCACAGGGCTGTAAGTACATTTCAAGCAAAACTTTAAAATACATTTTCTCTGAAAGTCATCGAAAGGCCTAGACCTTAGTTATTTTACTATAGTATTGCATGGTTGTTTCCCTTGGACCTCTTGTTTGATGCGGGATGTTGGAGTCTGTACATGTAAGCATGTGAACAGGTAAGCAGGTACATTGGTTATTTTGGATGGGGAATTATGGTACATGTACAATTGACATTTTTTACAAATGCTCATCAACTGATTGTAAGATTAGAAGAACAATGGCATTCTATGAAATGGAACTCTTAAGAATTTTACTTCTATTGCTAGTGAATTTTTTATTTAAACAGCAAAACAAAATGTGATTCTGTTTATTAGATATATACATGACTTGCTGCTGGGAAATTTGAGCTTTTGTTATAATTGTATTATTGTGCGTAAGTATTTACCATTTATTAATCTTTGCTTAATATGTTCGTGTGTTTAAAGATCTTCTGCACTTTGTTATTTATGAATGCGATATGATACTGATCTAGTAATGTAGTTATTGGTATCCATGTTCAGACACCAAAAATTAATTCACGGAATATTCACGAGTTCCAGTTAAATACTTCTGTACAACAACATGAATTAATGTCATTTGTGTCTCTGAATTTAATGCATCTTGAAAGAGTTATCGGGGAAAAAAAGCTTTAAATGTCTTTTAACATAACCTTATAAAATGGATAAAAGATAAGATAAGTGATTATTTATAGAGGGTGACACATTTAGTTTAAACTAAATCTTCCATGCGGCACTCTATTATTTACAAGATATACAAAAATGAAATGCACATATACATGAAATATTCAGTGAAAACCATGCTAAAACATTTCTCTTCCCACATAATATATATATTCACACTCACATACATACACACATTCACTCCAAGATAACAATACATGTCAACATTCAAAATATTTTATTGGCTTATGCGATGGCACGTTGTCCGTCGTCTGTAAGCAGCATTTTTTCTGAAACCACTAGGCCAATTAAATTCAAACTGACCACCGTTACTGAAAATTGTCTTATACTTAAAAATTCTTCTTCCCATGAACCGCCCAACAGATATTGAAATTGTTTATGTTGTAATGATAACCAACTATAGTTCTGTTAGATTTGTTCAAATGGTGTCCCTGGGGTTAAAAATGACCCTGCCCTGAGGGTTCAAATAGGCGACACGTCATTATTATCATTAATTTTTTTTTGTAAAAGGAACTGATTTAGGCTATATTTTCACAGTTCTAAGCATTATTTGGTATCAGAGGTACAAATTTGTAAAAATGACGGGGTTCAAACGTCTTAAGGGGTCAGGAGGGACCCTAAAAGGATAAAAATTGGGAATTATAAAAATCGTAAGAACCGGTCAGTCAGATTTGTTCATTTTTGGCATAAATCATCCTATTGTGTAGGGGTTTGATTGCAGATAAGAATTTAGGGACTAATATTTATAGGGGCCCTGTAAGGGGACTTAACATTTTAAATTAGGATACTACATGTATTCTCATTTTTCCATCTATTTAAGCAAAATTATTATTCAATTTGAATTCTGAAGTATCATTTAGTCATAGGAAATAAGTTCTGGTTCAATAAGGAGAATTGACTTTCCATAAGGGACCAGGGTGGATAAAAAAGGGTTAAAATAGAAAACTTTCAAAAATCTTCTACTCAATACCCGGTCAGTCCAATTTGTTCATATTTGATATAGATTATCCCAATGAGTAGTGGATTCAAGTTTGTATAAATTAGGGGTCTTATATTTATAGGGGCCCTGTAAGGGGGCTTGGAGTTTTATTTAGGAATACTATTGGAAAACGGAAAATTCTCTTTTTTTTTTCATTCATTTATGAATATTTTTTTTCAGTTTGAGTTTTGAAGCATCTTCTAGTCATAACAAATAAAATTGTGTTCGATACGAAGGATTGACTTTCTAAAAGGGGCCAGGTGAGGTCACAAAATGGTTAAAATTGAACATTGTCACAAATCTTAATCTCAACAACCGGTTTGTCAAATTTGTTCATATTTAATATAAGTTACCCTTCTGATTAAGAGTTAAGTTTGTACAAATGAAGGGACACTGGGATGTATAGAGGCCCTGTAAGAGGTCTTTGAGTTTTACATAGGAATACTATGGGAAAAATGGAAAATTCTCATTTTTTCTTCCATTTGTGTAAATATGTTGTTCAATTTGAGATCTAAAGCATTGTCTAGTAACAATAAATTTGATTTTGTTCAATAAAGATGATTGAATTTCCATAAGGGGCCATGGGGTGGGTGGGGCAATAATGTTAAAATTGGGAATTCTCACAAACCTTCCTGTAAATAGCCTTTCAGTCAAACTAGTTCATATTTGATATGAATTATCGTTACATCAGCAAGGATTGGATATTCTGCATATCAATGGGCTTGGATATATTGGGGCCCTGTAATGTGACTTTTACTTTTACATAGGAATATTATAGGGAAAACTGATTTTTTTTTCATTTTCACATCCATGTGTACAAAAAAAACTTCTTTTTAAAATCTAAAGCATTTCTGCTCATAACAAATCCCTAAGAGTGGGTGATTGAATTCCTGACAAATCAAGGGGCTGGGTTATATAAGGGTTCTGTACAGGGATTATATTTGTATAACTGATGACTGGTATGGGAATTTAAAGAATTTCTTTTTCATAACAATTAAGTTTTTGTTCAGTAGTATAGGTGTGGTAGAGGTATTTATCCATAATGTGTTAAGAGGACCCCAAAGAGGTTAAATATTGTGAAATTTCAAAAATTGCTATGGTCACTATGAGTCTGAGAAGAGCATTCTCAGGCCCTCATGGGCCTCTTGTTAAATTTATATAAGACAGTTGCAGTATGTTTCTATTTACATAATTATGTACACAAATGTGCAGGAAACAAATTGAATTATGCATTTTTCTGATTAGATTAACCCGTGTGGTTCTGGCTAAGAATAGAATCACTGTCGATCTCTGCAAAGGGGTAGGAAGTCATGTTCATTTTATCATTTTTTGTCATGTTCACTATTGTTAAATTATCAACCGCTGTGTGGTTCCTGGAAGCCATAAGTGATGGCAAGAATAGGATCACTGTGGTGTATGCATGTTGTAAGAAGCGACAAATTGAGTAATACGATAGAATTTGCTGAAACTCTGCAGTTCTGCAAGTATCAAGGTTCTAGGTTCATTCTGCATATTCATTTGTTGATGTATTTTTTTAATCTGTATGTAAATTTGTTGTTTTTGTACATGTAGAGTGAACCTGGAATCTTCCTTCCTGTTGACGTCGAATAACCTATACTGTGTTGGTACACTGTAAAACCCTATTCATTGATTGATTGATTGATTGATTGATTCATTCATTCATTCATTCATTCATTCATTCATTCATTCATTCATTCATTCATTTATTCTTTTCTTATTAGATTGCTTTGGTATGCTATTACAGAAGTTTTTTCTTTGATATTTTCCATATTATTGGACCAGAGTATGTTAGACTTTGTTTAAATATTTCTTAGTTCGGTTTAGGTAGTATGAAGTTGTTTAAAAAATTTGACGGTGTTAAAAAGTATTTCATTGTTATAGAATAACATTAATAAAATCCAAACGATTTTGTATATCAAATCCACCAAAATAAATTGGATATTTCAATCAGAGTGGTAAACTTGGAATGAAATCCACATTGTAAAAATAGACAGCACTTAAAAACTGCTTGAGGACCTTCACATTGTCATTCGGGCTCTTTCTACGTTGAAACAAATTTTATGTGTGTATGATGGATCAAATTAAAATGAGCGGGAAATCTATTTTAGTCTAACCTAGGCGCGTGGCCTAAGTTAGGAAATCCCTTTTCAATGTGTTATTTTAGGCATGTTTGAATAAGTATTATTTGGCCAAACGGGGTCAGTGGGTATATTGAATATTGATTGATTGAATATTAAGCGTCATTTTTATGCCATCGAGGGCTAACAGACGATCAGTTAACCTAACCACTGTTTCCTGGGATTCTGAAAGGTTAACCAGTACTCTAACACACCCCATCTTCGCAAATAACTGATAACTTTCCCACTTGTATTAGTGGTGAGAGACGAATGATAATGAGACACAATGTCGCATATCAATCATCACAGAGACTGTTGCTGGGCGGGGATTTGAACTCACGTCCCCTGGATTGAAAGTCAGACTCTCTACCAAATGAGCTAATTTGGCCGGCCAGTGGGTATATAAGGGCATGTTAAATTGGGGAAAAAATGTTTTTAGACAATTTTAAAATTTTGATCAAATCTTGATATATTTCCTGTAACGCATCTGAAATAACCCTTTCCACATTTCAACAATTCATCACAACTCACTTCGGATGACCAAGGACTTGTATAAAGAAGGATAGGAAACCTGCATCTCTCTATTAGATGTTTATAAAAACGCATGCGAAGACTTAATATTTTGACAAATTGACCATTCAGATTTCACATGCATCTGATTTCCTCTACACAGATTGTACCCTTAGATGTTTTATAATGTTTTATAAATGCAAAATGCTCTTGGATTAAAATCATTGAAGTTAGAAGCTAAATTTCAAGTACTTTTCTTGATTTTTCAATAGAAGTATACGCATTTTATAATCAGAAGTAATTCAACAATTTTAAAAACAATTCACTTGTAAAAGAGAATTTCAATGTGCAAAGAAAGAATTTTGAATCTGTGTTTCTGAGATGAATTTAAGTTTCGATATTTGAAAACGAGATTTTTTTGTGAATACGCGAGCATTCATAACATCTCAGTTGCTTTTCCTTTTCTATATAAGTCCTTGAGAAGACGTTTACTCTTATTTGATTCATTGTGCGACTACCATGTGGTGCTTACGCACTAACCTGTGTCTCAACGCATGAACTCTGGGATCGAATATAGCGATTTTTTCCCCAGGAGTACTGCAATGAAGTATTGTCTCCTCCGAAACATCATTCGATCGCTCGATTTGTTCTAATTTAAGTTGTAAGGCAAATCCAAGAGATACTGCCGGCTCTTGTATACAACATGTCACGGTTAGCACTGTTTCTGGTACAAAAAAATTGTACAGGGCAAAGTTTATATGCTTGTTCAAATTTATTAACTATGTGTTTTTTTTAGAAATATTTATCTATTCAAAATATTTAGATGAAGTTTATTTTAACTTTTATATCAAAGAAATGTGAAATAAAAGAATTTACGATCATAAAATAGTCCACGTATTCTAACCGCCGGCGTTATAACAACTAATCACTTGTCCAAGGACAGGTAACAGATCAATCGGAGCCAGTGACGTTATCCAGGGAAACGCGCTATGATTTGATCCAAGGTACAAAAAATACAATATGGTCATATAAAAAATAAAACATCAACATTTTACACTGTGGTAATTTTGTAAATAATATGAATACGAAATACAGTTGAAGTATGGTTGTGTACACCGGACGTGTTGAAGAGTTCACCAAGATCAATTGAATCGATATCAAAAATCATTCTTGACCACAGTATATATTTATTACATGCATGATGCAAACATTGAATTGACCTAGAAACCAGTTGGTTGTAAAGAAGGCATTAAATAAAGCTTAGTATTTTAGTATTTTGGTTTCATGACCCTTAAAACGTGGAGCTGACTAGCATGTTCAGACAGTAAGAAACGTTGCAATGCTTATCTCTGGATAATTCTTTTGTCCACGAAGGTAGATAACCGTTGTACACTTGATTATATATAAGTAGACGGAGTTGTCTCGTCATACATCGATTCTTCAGCGAATAAATGCGCTTTTTGCTGTGTGTTCTCTGGATAACAGCTGCATCTTTTATTGGGTCATGACAAAACTTACACAGTAGTTATATATAACCATAATATCTCACAAATTCTTAAACTTATATTTCAATGACGAGCATATTTGTATTAAAATGGTCCAAGCCTTCTAAAGACCCGCGTTGTAATAACTAAGTGCGGTGTCCAAGCACATAGATCAATCGGTGCTAATTACGTCATCTGGTGAAACCGAACGTTATTTGATCCGGGTATGATAATTACAGCATGGTCATAAAAAAAATAAAACGGCAAAAATTACACTTGTAAACGTATCACAGAACGTCAAATATTTTTGTAAATATCATGTATTCGAAATACAGTTGAAGAATGGTTGTGTACTCCGTTATTCCTGTACCAGACGTGTTGAATATTTCACCAAGGTCACTTGAATCGATAAGTTTAATTCCTGTAAAAGAAATCATTCTTTACCATTGAACATATTCTGGAGCCGCGAAAACAAACATTTGATATTGATGCGGCTAATTTTTTTTTGCAAAACTCATTTTATTCGAAAACCAATCAATAATAACTTAACGAATTTAAGATAATTATAAAACAAGAACAAATGGGAAATTTTTGGCTGCGCCCATAATATATATATATTATCCATTACATGGATGACGCCAACATATTGAAGTGATTACGATACTATTTGGTTGTAAAGCCGGCATTAAATAATGCTCAGTCGTTTCAAGTATTTTGTTTCATGACCCTTAAAAAAGTGGAGCTGACTAGTATGGTCAGACATTTTAACATTTATGTTTAGAAACTTTGCCATGTTTATCTCTAGATATTTTTCGGTATATTTTCTACATTTGCAGTCATGATTTCTTTTGTTCACAAAGGTAGATAACCGTTGTTCACTTGATTAAATCAGATATGACGAGTTGTCGCGTCATACATTGATATAGCAAAAAGGGGAATTTAATCACGTAGACCATTAATGTTGCAGTTTTAAAATATTGTGTTGGCTTCGGATATAAATATAAGGTAATTGTTTAAAGTTCAACTAACTCAAGTTAAGGTACTTATCTAAAGTTCTACAAAATACAGGACCTTGTCTAAAGTTCTACTAAATACAGGACCTTGTCTAAAGTTCTACTTAAAACAGGACCATGTCTTAACTACTAATTAATTGTGCTTGTCTAATTATTAAATTGCATGTGCTTTTCTAACTACAGCTGTATGTCCTTGTCTAACTACAGTTACATGTCCTTGTTTATCTGCAGTTACATTTCCTTGTCTATCTACAGTTATATGTCCTTGTCTATCTACAGTTGCATGTCATTTTCTAACTACAGTTGCATGTCATTGTCTAACTACAGTTGCATGTCCTTGTCTAACTACAGTTGCATGTCATTGTCTATCTACAGTTAAATGTCCTTGTCTATCTACAGTTACATGTCCTTGTCTATCTACAGTTGCATGTCCTTGTCTAACTACAGTTGCATGTCCTTGTCTATCTACAGTTGCATGTCCTTGTCTATCTACAGTTGCATGTCCTTGTCTATCTACAGTTGCATGTCCTTGTCTATCTACAGTTACATGTCCTTGTCTATCTACAGTTACATGTCCTTGTCTATCTACAGATGCATGTCCTTGGTTATCTTCAGTTACATGTGATTGTCTATCTACAGTTATATGTCCTTGTCTATCTACAGTTACATGTCCTTGTCTATCTACAGTTACATGTCGTTGTCTATCTACAGTTACCTGTCGTTGTCTATCTACAGTAACATGTCCTTGTCTATCTACAGTTACATGTCCTTGTCTATCTACAGTTATATGTCCTTGTCTATCTACATATGCATGTCCTTGTTTATCTTCAGTTACATGTGATTGTCTATCTACAATTATATGTCCTTGTCTATCTACAGTTACATGTCCTTGTCTAACTACAGTTACATGTCCTTGTCTTACTTGTCCTTGTCTAACTATAGTTACATGTCCTTGTCTATCTACAGTTACATGTCCTTGTCTATCTACGGTTACATGTCCTTGTCTATCTACAGTTACATGTCATTGTCTATCTACAGTTACATGTCCTTGTCTATCTACAGATGCATGTCCTTGTTTATCTTCAGTTACATGTGATTGTCTATCTACAGTTATATGTCCTTGTCTATCTACAGTTACATGTCCTTGTCTAACTACAGTTACATGTCCTTGTCTTACTTGTCATTGTCTAACTATAGTTACATGTCCTTGTCTAACTACAGTTACATGTCCTTGTCTATCTACAGTTGCATGTCCTTGTCTTTCTACAGTTGCATGTCCTTGTCTATCTACAGTTGCATGCCATTGTCTAACTACAGTTACATGTCCTTGTCTTACTTGTCCTTGTCTAACTATAGTCACATGTCCTTGTTTAACTACAGTTACATGTCCTTGTCTAACTACAGTTGCATGTCCTTGTCTATCTACAGTTGCATGTCCTTGTCTATCTACAGTTGCATGTCCTTGTCTATCTACAGTTACATGTCATTGTCTATCTACAGTTACATGTCCTTGTCTAACTACAGTTACATGTCCTTGTCTATCTACAGTTGCATGTCCTTGTCTATCTACAGTTGCATGTCCTTGTCTATCTACAGCTACATGCCCTTGTCTATCTACAGTTGCATGTCCTTGTTTTTCTTCAGTTACATGTGATTGTCTATCTACAGTTATATGTCCTTGTCTATCTGCAGTTACATGTCCTTGTCTAACTACAGTTACATGTCCTTGTCTTACTTGTCCTTGTCTAACTATAGTTACATGTCCTTGTCTAACTACAGTTACATGTCCTTGTCTATCTACAGTTGCATGTCCTTGTCTTTCTACAGTTGCATGTCCTTGTCTATCTACAGTTGCATGCCATTGTCTAACTACAGTTACATGTCCTTGTCTTACTTGTCCTTGTCTAACTATAGTAACATGTCCTTGTTTAACTACAGTTACATGTCCTTGTCTAACTACAGTTGCATGTCCTTGTTTATCTACAGTTGCATGTCCTTGTCTATCTACAGTTGCATGTGCTTGTCTAACTACAGTTACATGTCCTTGTCTTACTTGTCCTTGTCTAACTATAGTAACATGTCCTTGTTTAACTACAGTTACATGCCCTTGTCTAACTACAGTTGCATGTCCTTGTCTAACTACAGTTACATGTCCTTGTCTTACTTGTCCTTGTCTAACTATAGTAACATGTCCTTGTTTAACTACAGTTACATGTCCTTGTCTAACTACAGTTGCATGTCCTTGTCTATCTACAGTTGCATGTCCTTGTCTATCTACAGTTGCATGTGCTTGTCTAACTACAGTTACATGTCCTTGTCTTACTTGTCCTTGTCTAACTATAGTTGCATGTCCTTGTCTATCTACAGTTGCATGTGCTTGTCTAACTACAGTTGCATGTCCTTGTCTAACTACAGTTACATGTCCTTGTCTAACTACAGTTGCATGTCCTTGTCTATATACAGTTGCATGTCCTTGTCTAACTACAGTTACATTTCCTTGTCTAACTACAGTTGCGTGTCCTTGTCTATCCACAGTTGCATGTCCTTGTCTATATACAGTTGCATGTTCTTGTCTTACTACAGTTGCATGTCCTTGTCTAACTACAGTTGCATGTCATTGTCTATCCACAGTTGCATGTCCTTGTCAATATACAGTTGCATGTCTTTGTCTAACTACAGTTACGTGTCCTTGTCTAACTACAGTTGCATGTCCTTGTCTATCTACAGTTGCATGTCCTTGTCTATATACAGTTGCTATCGTTGTCTAACTACAGTTGCATGTCCTTGTCTAACTACAGTTGCATGTCCTTGTCTAAGTTTCATGTCCTTGTCTAACTACAGTAACATGTCCTTGTCTAACTGCAGTTGCATGTCTTTCTCTAACTACAGTTACATGTCCTTGTCTAACTACAGTTACATGTCCTTGTCTAACTACAGTAACATGTCCTTGTCTAACTGCAGTTGCATGTCCTTGTCTAACTACAGTTACATGTCCTTGTCTAACTGCAGTTACATGTCCTTGTCTTACTACAGTAACATGTCCTTGTCTTACTGCAGTTGCATGTCCTTGTCTAACTACAGTTACATGTCCTTGTCTATCTTCTTAATTAAAGGTATTTGTAAGGCCTTTCTATAGCTACTAGATTAAAGGACCTTGTCTAACTGCTATCTGACAGGTCTTTTTCTAACAATTAAATAGCAGGCCTTTGTCAAACTACTTTTAAAATAGTCCATTTCTAACTTCTAAATTACATGTCATAGTCAGGTCCTTGTCTAACTATTAAATTACAGGTCCTTGTCTAACAATTACATTACAGGTCCTTGTCTAACTACTAGATTCAAAAACAAAATTTAACCTTTAACTTTTAGGTCTTCAACAGCAGTTTCTTTCGTTGCCATGGCTACAGGTTTAGATGCATCTAATACTAAGTATGTATCGTACCCTGAAAATAAAACATTTGTTGAAACATTTTCATGAACTTATGAGCGGATACTTCCCAGACCGTCGGAGTGGTCGTCAGTCTTCAGTGCTGTTTCAAGATACTTGCTCCCACCTCTGAGGTCTTTGGGTCGTGTCTAAATTTGATACAAAGATTGAATTAAATGCGATATTTGCCAGATACTTGTTAAGTGGCGGTATGTCTAAATTTGATACAAATATTTAATTGAAATGCGATATTTGCCAGATACTTGTGAAATGGCGGTAGTAAATCCTAGTTTCTTTCTGAGAATTTTCCTCCACCAATAAAACTGGATACAGTAACGTTTGTACACGTCTCTTGTTATGAGTTGGAAGTCGTAAATCCAATTAATTTTTTCTATTGTTTGTTCACCTCTGCACTACCAAAATATGATGAGAAAAATAGGGGTCATGTAGCATATGAGAGCTTTCTTTCTGACGTCAGAAATCATGTATTCATACTCGAATTTCCAAGCATTTTTTTTCTAAATTCACAATTCAAACCTGCCAATGCTTTCAACATGCTAAAAAATCAACAATCCCATTAAAATAAAAAAATGAACATTAAAATAAGGAAAATGAGTTTTTAAGAGGAAGAAACAAAGATTATTTATAACGGCCATTATGCGACGTATTTCCAGTGATGGTGCTATATCAATGCTTAAGAATATGTCCTAGAGCGACTGGTTACGTAATAACTTCGATCGTCTACATCAGATTCCTGGCCAACTTTCATATTCCTGCCAATTTTCATCAACTAATTTAAGATTCACGAGATTCTGTCATTTAGTGGTAAAAGTACTAACTAGTTTAAGATTGTGTCATTTTGCCGGAAAAAGTAATTCCTTCGCAGATTTAATTATTTCGCCGTCCCTGTGGGAATGAGAGAGTATTACATAATATATTGCAGTTTCTTATTCATTTTTTAGGCCGTCCTTAAAAAATAAATTGTTTGCCGTGCACCTACCTGCTCATTTAAATTAGCAGCTACCCAAACTTGTTGTTTTGCCTTTCAAATCGTTTAATTTTATGTTCATGATTTATGTCCATTTTTTTAAATGCCTATATGCAAAATCAAAATCCGGCAAAAAAAGAGAGAATAAAATAAGCTACCCTCATGAAATAAAAAAAAAACTGGGTCGGATCACAGAAAAACAAACATTTTTTAAATAATTTAACGGTGGCCTTACGAATTCTTGCCGTCATAGCAATCAAGTCGTCTGCTTCGGTGAATTTTGCCGGTGCAATTCGCCGAATTGGTTCGATTTAAAATTAATTAGAAAATATCTATAAAACTGCATCATATTTCCTGTTTTATTATGGAAATGAAAATTATGGTGACACCGTAGGTAGGGGCAAAAATGCGAGATTGCAATTGCGTGAAATGAAATTGGTGCATGTATCGTTGAGGTCCCACGTTCTTCCGTTGCTGCCATAAATGTGTCGGAATATCGTAATAGGTCTGTCGCCTGGCATTCTATGTGAAGTTAAGGATTGAGTCTCTATTTTACATTGTTTTGTATCAAAGAGACCAAGTCCAGACTGAAGACTTCGACATGTGCAAAAGTTTCTCAGTTAAAACACACAGCGACATGATCAGCAGAAACGCATAACTGGTTTAGAATGAAACTAAAACTATTCTGGTGATTTTGCAATATAGGACCGACATCCGGCAAAAAACATAAACATAAACTAAATTACCAAGTCGCTCGGCATCCTTAGATGTGTAGTAAACGCAATAATCCAATGCGAGTCCCGTGACCACCACCCTGGTAATGCCGTGACGGCGCAGTATTGTATCTAACTTAGTTTGTGAAAACCCACCATTGTCGTAAAATCCGGAATAGGAATCCACCTGAGAATAAAAAAGATAAACAACAACGTATTAAACAATTTGGAACCTAAATAATTTCCAGTCGAGAGTTTCTACGACTTTTACTTGAACAAATGTAATACTAGTACCTTCTGTAGACGTACGTATTGTATTCAATACCACCCTGTGACAAAACAGCACGATATCTTACCATTAGCATGGGCACAATGTATAGCTGAAGATACTGTTGTGGACTGTTTGGTATCAGGGGCATAGCGTAACAAATTTGGAAGTAAATCAGGTGGGGGAGGGGGGGGGGGGGGGGGGGAAGGGTCCCGCTACCCCTGATGGAGTCCGAGGTCGCCTCCCCCGGTAAAACTTTATTTTTTATGCTTCATTGATAGGGCTGGAAAACATTACTTAAACAAACTACCGGTCGGTCCAGATATTGTTTCTCGGACTGCACAGTCTAAATTAGGTCGATATTTTACATAAGGAAACTGTTGGTTTATATATGGAAAAGTTCATATTGCGGCAACTTTATAAGTACCTATTTATACAACCTTCCTGTTAAATGTCTACTGCTTCTATCGATGTTTTAGCCATTATATTGTTTAGGTTTTGATTTCAAATGTTGCTCAGCAGAGTAACTGAGTATGCCACGCTACGCACCTGGGTACCCGGTGAAACTACTTTCACTTTAGCAAGGACTATATAGGATAGCTTGCATCTCTACTCAATGTTGAAAATTGCGTGCGAATAACTAATCGTTTAAATTACACAGGCAACTGATTTCTTTCACCTAAAATGTAAGGCGTTTTTAACCTTAGATGTTTCGTACTGTTTTAAACACGCAAAATGATCTTGAATTTAAAATACTGCAGTTTGAAGTAAAAAATTTAAGTACTTTCCTTGATTTTTTAGTTGCAGTATACACATTTTGTAATCATAAATACTTAAACAAATTTTAATTACGACTGGATGGGAATGGTCTCGTTTTGTAGAGAATTTCATTGTCCAAAGAAAGAATTTTAATTTGTATTTCTGAGATTTAAATCAGTTGCTTCTCTATATCAGTCCTTGACTTAATCAGCTTAGTACGTATTGAAAGAAAAATATATCTTGGATGAAACATTTCCCTACGTCGTATATGTTTATTTGGCACTACAGATTTCAACAACAGTAACATGTAAACATTCCTGCTTCTATGTGGCATCTTCTCTGAATGGCAAGCCTTTAAAATCCGTGGATGGGTGGTAAAAGAAATGTTGGTGTCTGCCTGCCTGCCTGCCTGCCTGTCTGCCTGCCTGCCTGCCTGCCTGCCTGTCTGTCTGTCTGTCTGTCTGTCTGTCTGTCTGTCTGTCTGTCTGTCTGTCTGTCTGTCTGTCTGTCTGTCTGTCTGTCTGTCTGTCTGTCTGTCTGTCTGTCTGTCTGTCTGTCTGTCTGTCTGTCTGTCTGTCTGTCTGTCTGTCTGTTCTTTCGTTCGTCCGTCCGTCACACAATTCTACATTTTTTGCCTTAATAGCACAAAATTCGACATATTCTGTTGGGTTAATATAAAATGTGTTCCCCGCAAACGTTGTGATGTATTCAAGCAAACGCGGGGGATGTTTTAAATAAGATAAATATGAGTTATCCATAGCAACCACATTACATCCATTTATCAGTTTTACTTGATTTTCATTGATTACTGGATTTGAAATATCACGTGATTAGTCTTCTTTATTGAATAAATTCCAATAAAAAACAATTACTCCTCGACATTTGAAGAACTTTTTTCTTTAAAATTTCAGTAGTTTATTGGATAACGTGACATTGATGTGTGGTTATTTAAGAATTGGGTTATAACGCATTATACATGTATTCAAGGTATAACACAACCGTTGGTAAAATGTATGTCTGGAAGTGTTCCGTGGGGGTAATGGCGGTGATAAAATAATCATTGTTTTTTCTTTCTTATTTAAAACTGTACTGATTTTCTTTATTTTAATGCCCATTTTGTGATTTGCAAGTCATTTTTTTATGAATATATGGAACATTTTAAAAGCATTGTCACGTTTGAATTTTTAATTTAGAAAAAATACATGTATATGCTTGGAATATTGGGTATAAATACATTGTTTCTGAAGTCTTCTTTCCGTTTGGCAATAGTGTTCACATTGAACAGAAAAAAAACATCTCTTATATGATACATGACCCCTAATTTTCTAAGTATAGGTTAAAAGTCATATGGGATTTTCTATGTAACTTCTAACCGGCTCAGATGTTACTCTCTTCCTGGTTTATTGGATAACGTGACATTACGAGTGATTTCATTGGCTGAGAAAGTAGGTCAACAGCTTATGATATTTTAGCACTGCAGATGTCAACACACAATTGAATGTAAGTTACCCTTCTTTGAGATTGCGTTTTTCTATGTTTGACAAGTCTTTAAAAATGTTCCATTCACTATAGGAATAAAAGAGGAAAAGCAATGGTGGGTTCGCACCTCAATAACGCTGCCATTTGGGAAAACTCGACTTTATCCCATTTTCGTATTACCGAATGATGCCGGAATCGGCCGAGTACGCTGCGTAACGAACGGTTTCGTTGAATTAATTTTCTTGTTGTCGTATGTGTCCCAGTACGGAATTTTACATGGACATGAAACGCAAAAGTCCAGATTCTTAAAATTAAAAAAGAAATAAAACCTCTCCCGTCACATGTGTAGCCTTTCTTATGACGACATACCCAGCATAATGACAGAAAGCATAGGCAATATTAACAGATGCATAAAACCCAGACAATTTCATTAAAATCAAATCAACTTTAAGCTTCCATTCTGTACTGTGCGTAGAGTACGGAAGCTTAAAATTGATCTGATGTTAATGAGATTGAATCACAGACAACTATATTCGAATAAAAATAAAATAATATGAGCCAGTCTTATTTAACGCCGTACTGGTTCAAAAAGGTACCAAGTGCCTTCTTATTTCATAGACACTTGGTAACTTATTGCTCTAATGGGACGGTTTACCAGTTAATACATTTTGATAACAATGAACCCAGCGCAAGGGCAGCGAAATATATCGTTATTTACACGTGCATAAAGCAAAGTTAATATATCGTTATTTACACGTGCATAAAGCAAAGTAAATACATCGTTATTTACACGTGTATAAAGCAAAGTAAACATATCGTTATTTACACGTGCATAAAGCAAAGTAAATATATCGTTATTGGAATCCAAAATGTAATGTAATTATAACCACAAATCCCTTACGTCACACGTGTAGCCCTTCCTGACGACGATGTCCCCGCCCCGCCGTATCAGCTGACCACTGAAGTTTGCCTCTGTCGTGTTGATGACGCAATGGTCCGGCCATAGCGTCTGGGATATGTTGTACTCCACTTGGCACGAATCATTGCTGCACAGATTACCTGAAACGTCAAGTCGTTCAGTGATGGGAGTCATGTGACAAAACAGGGATATCCAACATAAGAAATACGGCTGGCATTCGAGGCTTTAGTGTTTTTAGATTATACAGATTCATTTTGGCTTGGTTGCTAAGGAAGCCCAAAGCTTATATGAACCGCTCTTGAGTCCGTTTCCAGGGTAGAACCAGTCCTGAGTGTTTTTTGTTGATGTCATCGGATCGAGTTTACAACCTCTAACGTTAACGGCCAACACTTTATCCACAGCACTACCGCGCCGCGCTTATGTTCTTTTAAATATCACGCAGTCTAAGGGTAATTACAACAGCTTATGGATGGTTTATTGTCACTTCGTAAGGCTCTCTATTGTTTAAGAATATTTGAAAGGTTTTGTATAAACTTATCATATAGCAAATTCTCGATATTTGCAAACAAAGTTGGTATTCTAATATCAATAACTCTAGTAAATTAGAACATTATAGAGTATTCAAACATACATTTATACTAAAACAATATTCGACCTGTATTTTTGATAAAATGTTTAGAATTGCTCTTACTAAATTTCGGTTTTCATCGCATGATCTTGTCGTTGAAACTGAACGATATACAAATGTAGCACCAGCTCAATATATCTGCTTACAATGTAATATGAACATAGTAGAAAACGAATATCATTTCCTACTGGTATGTCCTAAGTTTGCTATAAATATTTAAACGTTATTGTTGTCATTGGCCTAATTTGAATAAAGTTGAAATAAGTAGTGTGGCCTCCCAATTCACAAAGACAATACACAATTTATCGAAATTTATATATTTTGCCTTCTAACTTAGAATGAAAACTTAGCATCAGACTTCTATTTGCACTAAATTAATAAATTGATATCATAACTATGATAGTTGTTAAATTGTATTAAACCAATATTTATTTACTTTATTAGTTCGCTGGGACGAAGTCCAAGGAGAACTATTGTCATGATCCCGGCGTCGTCGTCTGTAGACACCCAGGTTAAACATCTGCGTACAGGTTTCAGATATCTATGCAACCACTCATTGGATATGAATGAAACTTTGCATGTGTTTTAACCATCATCAATGGAACACACAGAGATAAGACCCATTACTCTGGATTGCATTTTGGCACAGTTATGGCCCTTTTTGGACTTAGACACCCAGAGGCGAGCTTTGGTGGTCTTCTGACAACTCTTGTTTACTTCTCTGATAACCTTATGTTCATGTTTACACTATATTTTTGTAATTTTTGTGTTGGTTATAAACATGCAAGTGCTGTTTTATGCCTAATAAATATTTGTTTGTTTGTTTGTTTGTTTAATTTTAGTAATCTTGACGCTTGCTTTTCTAACATCTAATTGTGAAGATTTTCCAATTTTGTGACGCCATTTTTGTCAGCCATGTTTCGTGTGGTGTATTATTTTTGTCACGTGATTCTCCACACTAATACAATACATGCCAATTAAAAGCCACGGTCGGATGACCTACAATGTCAAATCATTTACCTAAGTTGTCTTTTCTCACGGACCAAATTGACTTCTTACAAAAATAATTATAGCGACGTCATAAAACACCGGTAAATCCCGCAATTAAAGATAGAGAAAGCCTGAATGTACGTAATCCTGCTTAAGTTAACTACAAAGCGTTTATTTCGTATTTTACGTCGTAGACAGGTTTTAGTATAAGCTGATATTTCCTTTGTTAACAGAAGTGCTCCAAGCTTCCTTTTTATCCTTGTATAGAGAAACACCATAATTTTAAAGGCATGGCAGGTAATATAGGTTCGGTAATATATGGCTAGTCTTGATCATATGCGAGGCTTCTAAAAGCAAGCTTCGCATATGATCAAGACTAATATATGGCATATCCGTGTCAAAATGCTCTCGGCGTGCTATGAATTGTGGGACAGGCATGAGATTTCCTGCTTTTTCATTCCTGATAAAGTGGATGACGGGGAGTACGATAGTCAAGTAATTTAGGTTTCCATGGAAACAAAATAATCATATTAATTGTAGAGAACTAGAATCCGCAAAAATATAGAAATAGCAAGACCTGCAGGCCTACCTGTAGAATCATACGCTAACCAAACTGTTCCGTAGATACCCTTCCCCGGATGTTGTGACGCAAACGACACGTGATCGGAGCAGTGCCAGTCTTGGGTTAAAACGGTCACCGTAAATTTGTCGCCATATTGTGACCGGATGTTGTTGATGACGGGAATAACGCGTTCTCCGTCAGTAACGGCGAGACTTCCACCGGGGAGGAAGCAGTTCTGTACATCTATTATCAAAAGCGCAGTATTTGATTCTGCCAGATGTATGCAATAGAAAATGACCGAGAAGGCAACGACCAGCAACCTGTAACAAAAAATGTGTACGTTTAGAATAAAACAACTTAAAATATAGACACGTAAAGACAGTGACAACGCCGACAGCAGGAACAACATTAACCACTACCACTTCCACACTACCTCTTCCACTACTACCACTACCACTACCAATACCATTACCACCACCATCACTACCACTACCATTACCACCACCATCACTACCACTACCACTACTATCACCACCACTACCACCACCACCACCACCACCACCACCACCACCACCACCACCACCACCACCACCAACAACAACAACAACAACAACAACAACAACAACAACAACAACAACAACAACAACAACAACAACAACAACAACAACAACAACAACAACAACAACAACAACAACAACAACAACAACAACAACAACAACAACAACAACAACACCACCACCACCACCACCACCACCACCACCACCACCACCACCACCACTATCACCACTACCACTACCACTACCACTACTATTAAAAATGATAATATTCATACTTCTACTACTACTATTACTACTACTACTACTACTACTACTACTACTACTACCACTACAACTACTGCTGCTGCTGCTGCTGCTGCTGCTTCTACTACTACTACTACAACTGCTACTACTACTACTGCTACCACCACTACTACTACTGCTGCTTCTACTACTGCTACTACAACTGCTGCTGCTACTACTACTACTACTACCACTACTACTACTACTACTACTAATAACAATAATAATAATAATAATAGAAATGATAGCAATCATACAACAACAACTACTAATTATTTTACTACTACGACTGCTACTGCTTCTGCTGCTACTGCTGCTATTGCTGCTGCTGGTGCAACATCTACTGCTACAACGTCTAATAATAATAATCAAAATAGTAATAACTACAATAACAATAGTACCATAGTAATACTGATAATAATAATAATATGATAATAACAATAGTGTAAGGATAATGATTATGATATTAATGATAATGATAATAGAAATACTAAATGATAATAATAACAAAAATAATTAACAAATATATGTCTATTTCAAAGTATTCTTTGTTATGTTATTTCATTTTTGGAATGGCGTGAAATTGAAGTGGTCACGCTATGTGTGCCATATGGAGCTCGTGGTTCGGCGGTAGAGCATCGAACCCATGGTCGGAGGGTAGTGGGTTCGATCCTCCGCCACGGCTATATGTGGTGTCCTTGAGCAAGACACTTTATCTACATATGCTTAGTACTGGTATTACAAAGAAAGACTTCGAGCGTGATTCGTCTAAATTGTAAGAACTTGTTTCACAATCGATGTAAAATAAATATGTTTAAATAGGAATATTGCAATTCAAATCTGCCCAATCGGATTATAAAATTCTGCGAAACCGAACACGATTCTTACAATAACTTGAAATAAAATACTAAATTCAAAATAGCATATGGACTTACATGTTATGAAATAATCCTTAACAGAATTCCAAATTATGAATTCAAAAATAAAGGAGTAAAATCAATTTTATTTTGCAACTTGAAAGTATTCCAGTGCCTGTACACATGGACTATGAAACTCTCTGCCGACACAAGCGACTGTCAAAGTACGTTAGACGTGACCATATTTTTTCTCTCGCTTTAATTGCTATAGGCTAGACACCACCATTTATGTGTACATCTAATTCGTATACTATCGAAGACATTACTACAGATAATCTGGTTAATGCTTCCGTAATGGAGCAAGCAGCACAATAGGCCTGACAATACCAATAGTGTTGATCAATTGAGCTAAATATTTTTATGCCCCTCAAAAAAATTTTGGGGTGGCAAATTGTAATCGCAGCGTCCGTCCGTCCGTCCGTCCGTCCGTCTGTCCGTACGTCTGGAATGGCAGTTGTGGGTTGCGTTGCCAGTACAGAATGGCATTGTGTTTTTTTTTGGTACTTGTGGGGTGCAAATGTGCACCCCACAAGTGCGAAATGCGTTCAGAATGGCATTGTGGGGTTAACTCCATTTTTTCTCATTTTTCTTTTTCTTTTTTTTCACCTTTTTTCATTCTTTTTTAGTGTCATTAGGGTTGGATCTCAAGGTTTGTGACATTAGGGTTAGAAAGATAATAGGTTTTGTTTTGTTTTATGAAAAAAAAAAGATGTTTTATAACATATAAAAACCGCACCCCACAACATCACTTCCAGCGGAACGTCCGTTCGTCTTTCCATCTGTCCGTCCGTCCTTCCATCCGGTATTTCGTTTCCGGCCTGTAACTTTGTCATGCATAGATGGTTTTTGTTGATACTTGCTACAAATGATCAACATAACATGACGACGTGTCGCGAGTAAAACCCACACCTCTACCTCAAAGGTCGAGGTCACAATTTGAGATTGTTTGACAACACTGAGTTTGTTTGAGATTTTGTGTCCGGCCTGTAACTTTGTCATGCATAGATGGATTTTGTTGATACTTGCTACATATGATCAACATAACATGACGACGTGTTGTGAGTAAGACCCACACCCCTACCTCAAAGGTCGAGGTCACATTTTGAGTTTGTTTGACAACACTTTGAGTTTGTTTGAGATTTCGTGTCCGGCCTGTAACTTTGCCATGCATAGATGAATTTTAATGATAGTTGCTACAAATGATCAATATAACACCATGACGTGTCGCGAGTAAGACCCACACCCGTACCTCAAAGGTCTAGGTCACAATTTCAGTTTGTTTGACAACACTTTGAGTTTGTGTGAGATTTCGTGTCCGGTCTGTAACTTCGTCACGCATAGATGGGTTTTATAAATACAATGCTAAAAATGATCAACATAACATGACGACGTGTTGCAAGTAAGACCCATACCCATACCTCAAAGGTCAAGGTCACACTTTGAGTTTGTTTGACAACTCTTTCAGTCTGTTTGATATTTCGTGTCTGGCTGTAACTTTGTCATGCATAGATGGATTTTGTTAATACTAGCTACAAATGACCAACATAACATGACGATGTGTCGCACATTAAACCCAGAATCCCACTTCAAAGGTCAAGGTCAAGGTCACAATTTAACTTTGGTTGATGACACTTTCAGTCTGATTGAGATTTCGTGTCCGGTCTGAAACTTTGTCACCTATGGATGAATTTCAAAAACATTTGGCTTAATTCATCAGCATGGCATTACAAAGTGTTACGTGTAAGACCCAAATGCGTACCTCAAAGGCCAATGTCACACTAAGTTTGTTTGACAACACTTTCAGTCTGTGTGAGATTTCTTGACAGATCTATAACTTTGTCATCTATGGATATATTTTAAAAACAAGTGGCTCAGTTGATAAACATGACATAATTAAGTGTCGCATGTAAGACCAAGAACTTTCCTCAAAGGTCAAGGTCACACTTTCAATTTGTTTGATATTGCATGTCTGGTCTCTGACTTTGTCTTTAACTTGGCTCAATTTATCAAGATGACATGATGACGTGTCGTAAGTAAAACCTAGACACGGCCACACTTTGAGTATGCATGACAACACTTTGAATCTGTTTGAGATTTCAAGTATGTCCTTTAACGTTATAATACATGGATGGATTTCTAAAACACTTGGTTCAATTTATCAACTGATCAACAATTGATCTGTAACTTACATTTTTGGATTTAAAATAGCTTGACAAAAGTGATCAGCATGTCATGATAATGTTTCAACTGCATTTAAATGTTGAAATACCCAGACCATTACATCAGATGTCAAGGTCAAGGTTACACAAAGTTAAAGGTCATGCTTTAATGTAACCCCCCCCCCCCCCCCCCCCCATGAAAGTGCATGTCTAGTCCGAAATATTAGTCCATTACTCTTGATATTCATAGATACATCGTTACCTATTATATCATATATTATTATTTTTCACAGACCATTTGAGTGGGGGGTGGGGGGGGGGGGGAGGGGGGCATGTGACACTTAACAGTGACATTTCTTGTTTTTAACCTATTCATGTATGACAAAGTTACAGACCGGACCCGTAATCTCGGACGGGCGAACGAACGGACGGACGGGGCGACGGTCGGACACGTCTATTTCTTTTTGAAAGGAGGATACACGAAGAAATACAACATTACAACATTAACAATACCAATACAATCACAATTCTTTTTTTTTTTGTTTTTGTTGTTGTTGTTATTGTGTTGTTTTTTGTTTGTTTGTTTTGTGTTTTTTTGTTGTTGTTGTTTTTTTTTTGGGGGGGGGGGGGAGGGGTTGTCTGGACTAGCGTTCAGTTGGGGTTTGTACGGAGGGTGTCGTTAATTCTCATATTGTAACATGAAATTGTAACCACTCAGGTAACTGATCTATATACATTTTATCTTCAGTTGTTTGTTTAAACTGGCTATATGCGTAATTGAAGAAACCAGCTTGTTTGTTTAGGGGGTACCCAGGGCGGAGTCATTGTCAAGTACGCGCTCGGTGAAATAAGCGAGTACAATTTGTAAATCTTCGTTAAAATTTACAGTTTAAGTAAATGTAAACATGAAACACGCTGTCTCGTGCACTGACGCATGGAATGGATGTTTTCGGGGCAATAGTTCTGCCCATTTATCACAGTGATATAAGTATGATTTCCCAATCGTATATACTCGGCCAATTTCGTCTTTCTTCGATATTAGAATGATCGATGAGGTGTTCCGAATATATAATTGCCGTGTATGGACAATTACATATATGGTATGGCCGCGGTCACCAGTACTCATGCAACGTAAAAGCTGTCTTATGTGGTCCATTGTATATGTATTATGTGCATTCTTTATTATATCATGTGCATTCATCATTATATTATGTGCTTTGTTTATTATATTACGTAGATACGTTATTACATTTGGTCGATACTTCATTACATTTTGTAGATACATATACTTTATTATATTATGTAGAATGTTTATTACATTATGTAGATACGTCATTATATTGTGTAGTTACTTCACAACATTATGTAGATACATTATTTCATTATGTGGATACTTTATTGTATTCTGTAGATACTTCGTTACATTATGTCGAAACTTTGAATAGCATGGATAGACACATTCCTTCCTTTCTACGGTAGAAGCAGCAGCAGCAGCAGCAGCAGCAGCAGCAGCAGTAGTAGTAGCAGTAGTAGTAGTATAAGTCGATGTAGTGTAGTAGCAGTAGCAGCAACACCACCAGCAGCAGTAGAAGCATGTTCATATTATTTAAAATGCAAAAATAAAATCACATTTTTATATTCGATTCAAACAAAAATATTTTATTATTCAAAATGCAAATTAATAAACTTATTTGTACTCCACGATTCAGAATCTTTATTTTTAACCTTCATATGCGTATTTATCTAATTTCTAAATATAGATTCATAACTAAACAGTCACGATTTTATTTGTATACCATATAATTATTAGTAACATTCCCGCTAAGATCAACTGTTTGGCAATATGTACGCGTAAAACCGGCATTCAATATTTGATATTAAATTGATGTAAAGCTAATACTAATGCTACTGTTAATGCTAAAAGCAATAACAATAACACAATAACATTATAACACAATAACAACGAACACTAAAACGACAGCGATTACGATAACAATCTACTTCTACTACTACTGCTACTGATTCTACTGCTACTGACTGCTACTACTACTACTACTACCACTACTTCTTCTTCTTCTTCTTCTTCTTCTTCTACAACTGCTGCTACTACCACTACTACTACTACTACTTCTACTACTACTGCTACTACTACTACTACTACTACTACTATAACTACTACTACTACTACTACTACTACTACTACTACTACTACTACTTCTACTACTACTACTACTACTACTATTACTATAGCTTCTACCGTAGAAAGGAAGGAATGTGTCTATCCATGCTCAGATTTTTAAGAACAACTTCCATCATGTCCAATATTCTTTATCTCAAAGAAGTAGTTGTTTAAAGCGGTGTCAATATAGTAATCACCCCGTCAAAACGATCTCGTCATCATAAGGAAGTTTCGATATAATATAATAAAGAATGCACATAATATAATAAACTTTCGACAAGATATAATTAAGTTACGACATAATGTAATGAAGTATCAACAGAATATAATAAAGTATCTACATAATGTAATGAAGAATCTATAGAATATAATAAAGTATCCACATAATGTAATAAACAGTCTACATAATGTAATAAAGTATCTACACAATATAATGACGTATCTACATAATGAAATGACGTATCTACAGAACATAGTAAAGTATCCACATAATGTAATAATGTATCTACAAAATGTAATAAAGTATCTACATAATGTAATAAACATAATATAATAAAGTATCTACAAAATGTAATGAAGTATCGACATAATGAAATAACGTATCTACATAATATAATAACCAAAGCACATGATATAATTATGAATGCACATTATATAACAAAGAATGCACATAATACATATAAAATGGATCACATAAGACAGCTAAGGCGTACTACCTACATGTGACCAACTTTTAATGTTGCAGTGTAGCACGGTTCAATATAAGACATATCCAAATTTTATTTTAAGCAAATTTGCTGGCGGATTTTCATGGCCGTGATATGAAGCTAATTTAAGTAGTTTGAGTATTTCAAAGTGTCATATATACCTTTCAAGTTATTTTTTTCCAAAAAATAAGTAATCTAAATGATATGAAAAAAATGACACCAATGTCAGCACAAACATACGAGCTTAGCATTAAGATGATAGTTGTAGGTCTGGTCGGCCTGGTGTCTGTATAATGTGAGGGTGTCATGCAATATGTCTGCGGCATGATACTCCAGTGTAGCAGTGTTCATAATACGGTCTCCAGCAGACACTGATGCGATAGGACTAAACAATTGAAAACGAAGCAAAACACTATACAGCAACTACACCAGAGCCGCTCCCAGAACCAATAAAACGACGCCAAAAACTATACAGCAACTAAACCAGAGCCGCTCCAACCTCCCATAAAAACGACGCAAAACACTATACAGCAACTACACCAGAGCCGCTCCCTACTCCGATAAAACGACGCAAAACATTATACAGAAACTACACCAGAGCCGCTCGCAGCTCCAATAAAACGTTGCCAAAACACTATACAGCAACCTCCCATAAATCGACGCAAAACACTATACAGCAACTACACCAGAGCTACTCCCACCTCCCATAAAACGACCCAAAACACTATAGAGAAACCTCACATAAAACGACGCAAAACACTATACAGCAACTACACCAGAGTCACTCCCACCTCCCATAAACACTATCCAGCAACTACACCAGAGCCACTCCCACCTCCAAAAAACACTGTAAAGCAACTACACCAGAGCCATTCCTTACTCTCATAAAACGACGCAGAACACTATACAGCAACTACATAAGAGTCACTCCCACCTCCCATAAACACTATAAATCAACTACACCAGAGCCACTAACACCTCCCATAAACACTATACAGCAAAAACACCAGAGTCACTCCCATCTCCCCTAAAACGACGCAAAATACTATAGAGCAACTACATCAGAGCCACTCCCACCTCCAATAAACACCATACACCAACTACACCAGAGCCACTCCCACCTCCAATAAACACTATACAGCAATTACACCAGAGCCACACCCACCTCCCATAAACACTACAGCAAAAACACCAGAGCAACTCCCACCTCCCATAAACACTATACAGCAACTACACCAGAGCCGCTCCCACCTCCCATAAACACTATACAGCATTTGCACCAGAGCTGCTCCCACCTCCCATAAACACTATACAGCAATTATACCAGAGCCACTCCCACCTCCCATAAACATTATACAGCAATTACACCAGAGCTGCTCCCACCTCCCATAAACACTATACAGCAGTAAAACCAGAGCCGCTCCCACCTCCCATAAACACTATACAGCAACTACACCAGAGCAACTCTCACCTCCCATAAACACAATACAGCAACTACACCAGAGCCGCTCCCACCTCCCATAAACACTATACTGCAATTACACCAGACCCGCTCCCACCTCCCATAAACACTATACAGCAATTACACTAGAGCTACTCCCACCTCCCATAAATACTATACAGCAATTACACCAGAGCCAATCACACCACCCATAAACACTATACAGACACTATACCAGAGCCACTAACACCTCCCAGAAACACTATACAGCAAAAACACCAGAGTCACTCCCATCTCCCATAAAACGACGCAAAACACAATAGAGCAACTACATCAGAGTCACTCCCACCTCCCATAAACACTATACAGCAATTACACCAGAGCAACTCCCACCTCCCATAAATTCTATACAGCAACTACATCAGAGCCGCTCCTACCTCCCATAAACACTATACAGCAATTACACCAGAGCCGCTTTCACCTCCCATAAACACTACAGTAACTACATCAGAGCCGCTCCCACCTCCCATAAACACTATACAGCAATTACACCAGAGCAACTCCCACCTCCCATAAATTCTACACAGCAACTACACCAGAGCCGCTCCCACCTCCAATAAACACTATACAATAACTACATCAGAGCCACTCCCATCTCCCATAAAACGACGCAAAACACTATACAGCAACTACACCAGAGCCGCTCCCACCTCTCAATAAACACTATACAGCAAATACACCAGAGTCACTCCCACCTCCCAATAAACACTATACAGCAACTACACCAGAGCCGCTCCCATCTCCCAATAAACACTATACAGCAACTACACCAGAGCCACTCCCACGTCCAGTAAACATTACAGCAACTATACCAGAGCTGCTCCCAACTCCCATAAACACTATACAGCAACTACACCAGAGCCGCTTCACCTCCCTTAAACACTACATCAACTACAACCAAAGCCGCTCCGACCTCCCATAAACACTACAGCAACTACATCAGAGCCGGTCTAACCTCTCATAAACACTATACATCAAAAACACCAGAGCCGCTCCCACCTTCCATAAACAATATACAGCAACTATACCAGAGCAGCTCCCAACTCCCATAAACTCTACAGCAACTACACCAGAGCTGCTCCCACCTCCCATAAATATTATACAGCAACTACACCAGAGCTGCTCCCACCTCCCATAAACACTACAGCAACTACATCAGAGCTGCTCCCACCTTTCATAAACACTATACAGCAAAAACACCAGAGCCGCTCCAACCTTCCATAAACAATATACAGCAACTATACCAGAGCAGCTCCCAACTCCCTTAAACACTATACAGCAACTGCACCAGAGCTGCTCCCACCTCCCATAAACACTACAGCAACTACATCAGAGCTGCTCCCACCTCCCATAAACACTATACAGCAAGTACACCAGAGCCGGTCCAACCTCTCATAAACACTATACAGTAAAAACATCAGAGCTGCTCCCACCTCCCATAAACACTATACAGCAAGTACACCAGAGCCGGTCCAACCTCTCAGTAACACTATACAGCAAAAACACCAGAGCCGCTCCCACCTTCCATAAACAATATACAGCAACTATACCAGAGCAGCTCCCAACTCCCATAAACACTACAGCAACTACACCAGAGCTTCTCCCACCTCCCACAAACACTACATCAACCTCAGCAGAGACACTCCGACCTCTCATAAACACTATACAGCAAATACACCAGAACCGCTCCCACCTTCCATAAACAATATACAGCAACTACACCAGAGCAGCTCCCAACTCCCATAAACACTACAGCAACTACACCAGAGCCGCTCCGACTTCCCATAAACACTATACAGCAAATACACCAGAGCCGCTCCCACCTTCCATAAACAATATACAGCAACTACGCCAGAGCCGCTCCCAACTCCCATAAACACTACAGCAACTACACCAGAGCCGCTCCCACCTCCCATAAACACTATACAGCAACTACACCAGAGCTGCTCTCACCTCCCATAAACACTATACATCAAATACACGAAAGTCGCTCCCATCTCCCATAAACACTATACAGCAACTACACCAGAGCTGCTCCCACCTCCCATAAACACTACATCAACTTCAGCAGAGACACTCTCACCTCCCATAAACAATATACAGCAACTTCACCAGAGCCACTCCCATCTCCCATAAACACTACAGCAACTACACCAGAGCTGCTCCCACCTCCCATAAACACTTTACATCAACTACACCAGAGCTGCTCCCATCTCCCATAAACACTATACAGCAACTACACCAGAGCTGCTCCCACCTCCCATAAACACTACATCAACTTCAGCAGAGCTACTCTCACCACCCATAAACTATATACAGCAACTACACCAGACCTGCTCCCACCTCCCATAAACACTATACAGCAACTACACTAGAGCCGCTCCCACCTCCCATAAACACTACAGCAACTACACCAGAGCTGCTCCGACCTCCCATAAACACTATACAGCAAATACTCCAGAACCGCTCCCACCTCCCATAAACAATATACAGCAACTACACCAGAGCCGCTTCACCTCCCATAAATACTACAGCAACTACACCAGAGCCGCTCCAACCTCCCATAAACACTATACAGCAAATACACCAGAGACGCTCCCACCTCCCATAAACAATATACAGCAACTACACCAGAGCCGCTCCCACATGCCACAAACACTATACAGCTACTACACCAGAGCCATTCCCACCTCCAATAAACACTAAGACTATACCAGAGCTGCTCCCACCTCCCATAAACACTATACAGCAACTACACCAGCGCCGCTTTACCTCCCCTAAATACTACAGCAACTACACCAAAGCCGCTCCGACCGCCCATAAACACTATACTGCAAATACGACAGAGCCGCTCTCACCTCCAATAAACAGTATACAGCAACTACACCAGAGCCGCTCCCACCTCCCATAAACACTACAGCAACTACATCAGTGCCGCTCCCACCTCCCATAAACACTATACAGCAACTACACCAGAGCAGCTCCCACCTCCCATAAACACTATACAGCAACTACACCAGAGCAGCTCTCACCTCCCATAAACACTATACAGCAACTGCACCAGAGCCACTCCCATCTCCCATAAACACTACAGCAACTACATCAGAGCCGCTCCCACCTCCCATAAACACTATACAGCAACTACACCAGAGCCGGTCCGACCTCTCATAAACACTATACAGCAAATACAGCAGAGCCGCTCCCACCTTCCATAAACAATATACAGCAACTACACCAGAGCAGCTCCCAACTCCCATAAACACTACAGCAACTACACCAGAGCCGCTCCGACCTCCCATAAACACTATACAGCAAATACACCAGAGCCGCTCCCACCTTCCATAAACAATATACAGCAACTACACCAGAGCTGCTCCCAACTCCCATAAACACTACAGCAACTACACCAGAGCCGCTCCCACCTCCAATAAACTCTATACAGCAACTACACCAGAGCTGCTCCCACCTCCCATAAACACTATACATCAAATACACAGGAGCCGCTCCCACCTCCCATAAACACTATACAGCAACTACATCAGAGCCGCTCTGACCTCCCATAAACACTATACAGCAAATACACCAGAGCTGCTCCCACCTTCCATAAACAATATACAGAATCTACAACAGAGCCGCTCCCAACTCCCATAAACACTACAGGAACTACACCAGAGCCGTTCACACCTTCCATAAACACTATACAGCAACTACACCAGAGCAGCTCTGACCTCCCATAAACACTATACAGCAAATACACCAGAGCTGCTCCTACCTTCCATAAACAATATACAGCATCTACAACAGAGCCACTCTCAACTCTTATAAACACTACAACAACTACACCAGAGCCGCTCCCACCTCCCATAAACACTATACAGCAACTACACCAGAGCTGCTCCCACCTCCCATAAACACTATACAGCAACTACACCAGAGCCGCTCCCACCTCCCATAAACACTATACAGCAAATACACCAGAGCAACTCCCACCTCCCATAAACACTATACAGCAACTACACCAGAGCAACTCCCAACTCCCATAAACACTACAGCAACTACACCAGAGCCGCTCCAACCTCCCATAAACACTATACAGCAAATACACCAGAGCCGCTCCCACCTTCCATAAACAATATACAGCAACTACACCAGAGCCGCTCCCAACTCCCATAAACACTACAGCAACTACACCAGAGCCGCTCTGACCTCTCATAAACACTATACAGCAAATACACCAGAGCTGCTCTCACCTTCCATAAACAATATACAGCATATACACCAGAGCCACTCTCAACTCTTATAAACACTACAGCAACTACACCAGAGCCGCTCCCACCTCCCATAAACAATATACAGCAAATACACCAGAGCCACTCCCATCTCCCATAAACACTACAACAACTACACCAGAGCTGCTCCCACCTCCCATAAACACTACATCAACCTCAGCAGAGCCACTCTCACCTCCCATAAACAATATACAGCAACTACACCAGAGCCACTCCAATGTCCCATAAACACTACAGCAAATACACCAGAGCTTCTCCCACTTCCATTAACACTACAGCAACTACACCAGAGCTGCTTCCACCTCCCATAAACACTATACTGCAACTACACCAAAACTGCTCCCACCTCCCATAAACACTATACAGCAACTACACCAGAGCCACTCCCATCTCCCATAAACACTACAGCAACTACACCAGAGCTGCTCCCAACTCCCCTAAACACTATACAGCAACTACATTAGAGCCGCTCCCACCTCCCATAAACACTATAGCAACTACACCAGAGCTGCTCCCACCTCCCATGAACATTTTACAGCAACTACACCAGAGCCACTCCCACCTTCCATAAACACTACAGCAACTACACCAGAGTGCTCCCACCTCCCATAAACACTACAGCAACTACACCAGAGCCACTCCCACCTTCCATAAACACTACAGCAACTACACCAGAGTGCTCCCACCTCCCATAAACACTACAGCAACTACACCAGTGCCACTCCCATCTCCCATAAACACTACAGCAACTACACCAGAGCTGCTCCGACCTCCCATAAACACTACAGCAACTACACCAGAGCCGCTCTACCTCCCATAAACACTGTACAGCAACTACACCAGAGCGCTCCCATCTCCCATAAACACTATACAGCACGTACACCAGAGCCGCTCCCACCTCCCATAAACACTACAGCAACTACACCAGTGCCACTCCCATCTCCCATAAACATTATACAGCAACTACACCAGAGCTGCTCCCACCTCCCATAAACACTACAGCAACTACACCAGAGCTGCTCCAATCTCCCATAAACACTAGAGCAACTACACCAGAGCCGCTCCCACCTCCCATAAACACTATACAGCAAATACACCAGAGCTTCTCCCACCTTCCATTAACAATAAACAGCAACTACACCAGAGCCACTCCCATCTCCCATAAACACTACAGCAACTACACCAGAGCTGCTCCCACCTCCCATAAACACTACATCAACTTCAGCAGAGTCACTCTCACCTCCCATAAACAATATACAGCAACTTCTCCAGAGCCACTCTGATCTCCCATAAACAATATACAGCAACTACACCAGAGCTTCTCCCACCTCCCGTTAACACTATACTGCAACTACACCAGAGCTGCTCCCACCTCCAATAAACACTATACAGCAACTACACCAGAGCTGCTCACATCTCCCATAAACACTATACAGCAACTACACCAGAGCTGCTCCCATCTCCCATAAACACTATACAGCAACTACACCAGAGCTGCTCCCATCTCCCATAAACACTATACAGCAACTACACCAGAGCTGCTCCCATCTCCCATAAACACTATACAGCAACTACACCAGAGTTGCTCCCACCTCCCATAAACACTACATCAACTTCAGCAGAGTCACTCTCACCTCCCAATAAACACTATACAGCAACTACACCAGAGCCGCTCCCACCTCCCATAAACACTACAGCAACTACACCAGAGCAGGTTCCACCTCCCATAAACACTATACAGCAACTACACCAGAGCCTCTCCGACCGCCCATAAACACTTTACAGCAACTACACCAGAGCCGCTCCAACCTCCCATAAACACTATACAGCAACTACACCAGAGCAGCTTCCACCT